>APFE031335039.1:69496-184026 GCA_000404065.3 Pinus taeda
AAACTCGCGCCTTTTGACCTTTACAAGGGTACGCACCCATCCTTTGGCTTACAGAGCGTACAAGTACGCAGGTACAGTATGTTTGGAGTGCGTACACGCAGGAAAGGTAGAGAGGACCTGCGTACCCAGAGATAAACATGTGTTTAACTGACTTTCTCTCTTTTTTGAAGTTTGACATGAAGAGTAGAGGTATAAGGCTTGACAAGGAGGATGATATGACTATTGATGGAGCCATATTAACTGCAGATAGTCATGGTGACAAATTTCAGTGTAACAAGGAGTCATACGTCCCAGCATTAGTCCTTATTCATCACCGGTGGTCATGGTACTAAAGAAAGATGGGGAATGGCGGATGTGTCCAGACTTCAGGGCCCTCAATAAGTTGACAGTCAAAGATAAATTTCCCATCCCGGTGGTTGAGGATTTGCTCGATGAACTCAATGGGGCTCAATTCTTCACTAAGTTGGATCTTCGCTCAGGCTACCACCAAATTCGCATGAAGCAAGTTGACATTCCAAAAACCACTTTCTGAACTCATGAAGGCCATTATGAGTTCTTGGTCATGCCATTCAGTCTTTGTAATGCCCCATCTACTTTTCAGAGCCTTATGAACCATCTTCTCAAACCATATCTCAGGAAATTCGTTCTTGTCTTCTTCGATGACATCCTCATCTATAGTTGCACTTGGGCCGCACATCTTCAACATGTAGATCTACTTTTGCAACTGCTCCGCAAGCATCAATTATTTGTTAAGATGTCCAAGTGTTCGTTTGGCATGGAAGAAGTTGAGTATTTGGGCCACATTGTGGGGTGTGCAGGTGTCAAGGTGGACCCCAAAAAGATCCAGGCCATCCAGGATTGGCCTCAACCTAAGACTTTGAAGAGCCTGAGAGGATTTTTGGGTCTCACAGGCTATTATCGCAAATTCATCCGCAATTATGGGCGCATAGCGAAGCCCCTCACGCAACTCCTGAAAAAAAATCATTCTTCTGGAATGAGGATGCACAACAGGCATTTACAGCTCTCAAAAAGGCCATGTGTTCCACTCCAGTCTTAGCACTACCGGATTTCACCAAATATTTTGTCATTGAATGTGATGCTTCAGGTACAGGTATTGGGGCAGTTTTAATGCAGGAAGGTCGACCTTTGGCCTTCACAAGCCAACAACTAAGTGGGAAGAATCTGCGTCAATCTACCTATGAGAAGGAAATGGTGGCCATCTTACATACAGTAGAGACCTGGCAAACTTACTTACTGGGGCGACGTTTCCAAATCCGCACAGACCATCACAGTCTTAAATATTTTTTGGAGCAACGCCTATCCTCCCCACAAAAAAATAAATGGCTCGCGAAAATGCTGGGATATGATTATGAGATCGTTTACAAAAAAGGGCAAGAAAATAGGGTAGCAGATGCATTATCTCGCCAATTTGAGGAAGACAACACCTTGCTAGTAATTTCCCTTCCCATTCCAGAATGGATTGAAGAGGCTCGCAGGGAATGGTTTTCACATCCCGGGCTCTCCCAACTCATTTCTCAATTGCAGGCGGATCCAAATCACACCAAGGGCTACTCGTGGCAGAATGAGATTCTTCGCTACAGGGACAGAGTCATAATATCACCAACATCCAACCTCAAAAGTCGCATTTTGGCAGAATTGCACTCATCCCCCCTTGCAGGACATTCAGGCTTTCAGAAGACGTATGCTCGCACCAGAAGATCATTTTTTTGGACAGGTATGAAAAAGGACATCCTTACTTTTATAGCAGAATGTGATGTATGTCAACACCACAAAGGGGAGACCGTCAAAGCACCAGGCACATTACAACCATTGCCCATCCCGGCATCAACATGGACAGAGGTTTCTATGGATTTCATTACAGGTCTTCCAAAGTCTGAAAACAAGTCAGTCATCATGGTGGTTGTGGACATACTTTCAAAGTATGCTCATTTCTGTGCCCTACCCCAGTCGTTTACACCGAATTTGGTCGCTCAAACTTTCATGGATCAGATCTTAAAATTGCATGGCATGCCCACTTCGATTTTGTCTGATCGTGACCCAATCTTCACCAGTAATTTTTGGCAGGAACTCTTCAGGCTACAAGGCACGCATCTAAAACTCAGCACTTCCTATCATCCACAAACAGAAGGTCAAACTGAAGCCATCAACAAATGTCTGGAAACCTACCTTAGGTGTTTTACTTCAGAAAAGAAACATCTGTGGGTTCAGTGGTTACCTCTGGCTGAATGGTGGTATAACACCAACTATCATGCCACCACCAAAATGACTCCCTACGAAGCAGTATATGGTCAACTCCCTCCTTCCCCTACTTCTTATATTAAAGGATGCTCTAAGGTACAAGCAGTGGATCAACTCCTAGAAAGTCGTGCAACCATGCTCGCCCATCTTAGAGAGAATCTTCATCAAGCTCAAAACCACATGAAGCAACAAGTAGATCAGCATCACTCAGAGCGCCAATTTCAGGAAGGGGATCAGGTATTTTTAAGGCTGCAACCCTATAAGCAAACATCACTCAAAGACAAGGGTTGTCAGAAACTATCTCCAAATTTCTACGGACCATATCAAGTACTTCAGCACATTGGAGAAGTAGCATACAAGTTGGCTTTGCCGCCTATGGCAAAAATCTATCCAGTTTTCCATGTCTCATGCCTCAAGAAAGTGATTGGGAAAAATTGCAAAATTCAAACCAGTCTACCTGAATTGGACGAGGAAGGATCAATCTTGCTCCAACCTGAATAGGTCACGGACACACGAGAACGACCCCTGCATGGCCGAGTGATTAAGGAAGTCATCGTCAAGTGGAAAGACACCTCTACGGAAGATGCAACTTGGGAACCAACCACTATTCTTCAGCAGTTTCCGCAGCTTCAGCCTTGAGGACAAGGCTATTCTTAAGGGGGAGGGCATGTTAGGGTCCCACCCCAACCCCCTTATTTATCTAGTGGGATCACGTCATAATAAAGAGTCAATAAAGCCCATATTAATAATTGTAAGTGGTTAACCCGCTATTTATTACGGGACCATAGTTAGTTTCAAATGGGCCTAGTATTAGGTAGATGGTATTAACAAAACCCATGGTATTGATCCATGGTATTACATGTATGAGTCATATATAAAGGATAGAGACTCCCTGCGAGGAGCATCGTGTGTCTTATTTTTGAATCGAGCTCTGCTCTATTGGAGGTTGCCCCCTCGAAGAGGCCAGTGAACATTACTTCTGATATAATAAAGTATTTGTTGTTGACTCTCACTATTCTATGTTCTGGGTATTTTTCTTCGCATATTCTGTATTTGGGTATCTTTTGCAGGTTAAAAGCATAACAATGTTCAACAAGTAGATGTTTTCATTGATGTATGTATTGGCTCATTATAATTCCATTGTTCAAGGACTTTTATGAATTTGCATGATTATCGTTCAAAGTTGTCTACAAATTGTCATATGTTCATTGATACAAGTATTCGATTTGAAACTTGTGCGAATTGAATCTTTGTTTTTAAGATTGTATAAGATGACTATGTGTTCTAGGTAATGTCAATCATACATTGAAAAAAATTGCAGTAGTGTACTTCTCATGTGCAAGCTCATCTTGAAGACATTAAAGCAAGTTTATTTTTCTTATGAACTCCTAGATGGGGGCATGTTTGTCTTCAACAGTTTAAACTTCAAGATGAAGTGTTTTTGGAGCCTTGCAAAGATGAGGGTATAGAGAATGTTCAGATTCCACTCAATAGTATTTGGTTCCTATAGCAGCAATAAGAATTATGGTTCAATTCTTAACATGACAACAAGTCTTCATGTGAATGATAAGTGAAGTGCCTTGATTGGGGCTTGAATGACACCAATTGAAAATTCTACATATTGGATTGAGATTTTTGGGTATTGTTTAGTCCCAACCTCTTTATATTGACTAGGATAGTAAAATGTCGGATTCCAAAAGTTCCTAGTGGGGAGGTGTGATCAGGAGATCAAATTTATGCTCGAAAATGAAAGTGCCCAGAACTTCTTGAAACTGGTGCCAAATCGAAATACCTGCCATTTTGAGTCAAACAATGTTTGTTTCACTTGAATTTGAAATTGAATGCTCAAGTTATCGTATGCTGACTATTTTCTCAAACAGGAAAAAAATGGCAAATTTAGGTAGTTTTGGGTTTTTTATGGGCCAATGGCAGGCTGCCACTTGGCCTCACCAGAGTGGCTGAATTTCATAGGTTTTGATTAGTTGTTGGTGTATTTTGGTTGTCCAGTAACTGCGAGCCACATGTCCCAATGGGTGGCTGCCATGTGGCCTCCCAATAGTGGTAAAACATTATGGTGATGGGCCAAGCTACCCCATAGGGATCAAACACGAGACCTCCCACCAAGTAGCAAGGAGCCTTACCACTAGGGTGCACATTTTTTCTTATTAACTATAGCACAAAATCAATATTTAAATTTTATATCATCGTTATATGGGGGAAGGGTCCAGGGCTAATCCCTAGCCTCCGGCCACACTCCACACCACATAACCATGGCAAAGGAGAGCCAAGGGCTAGGACTTAGCCCCGAGAACATTACAACACACTAAACTATATCCTGGAGCCAATGCAGAGGTGTTAAGGGCCTAGATACGGTCATATAACCAATGTAAGTGACCACAACATGGAGGCCACAGGCGTTAACCATAGGGTTCCAAGGCATAGCCCCAACCTCGATTTTTTTTTTAATCGATATGACCATAGGCACGGAAGGTAAAAGGGATTGACGAAGGTGCTAAGATGTGGGGGCCAACCCTAGGTCTGATGGAACATTACATGACCAACACACATGATTTGGGAGATTTGGTGGGTAGAACAGACATTAAGGCCTAGCCCTCGAACTCGTGGCGCCCATCCAACCATTTGTCTAGGTGTTCAAGGCTTAATCATCAGGGTCGGGCGTTAAGGCCCAAAACTCAGTCTTATGTGCCCACACGACCATGTTTTCCGGTCTGAAGGCTTTAGAGGCTGAATTAATGATTTGACAAAATGCACCTGCGAAGGGTGGAATTGTCACTCCATTAGCGATTTTCAGGGCATATTTGTAGGAAAGTTAGCGAGAAGGGAGAATTTGTAGGATGGTTAATAGTCAAGTTCATGAGAGAGCTTGGAAGCTCATAAGTTTTAAATTTTTTATCCAAATTGAGCACAAAAAGAGGATACTTTGGGGCTTTTGGATAATCTAAATCCATTAATAACCTCTAATTTCTGATTTGAGCACATTTAAAGGTGTATGGATCAGTGAGGGTTTGGAAGTAATTCTAGGAGGTATTTATGCATGGAGAATACCTTGTAGGGGTATTCTCAATTCCAGAAGGATACTGCACTAGCTATAACTAGTATGGTTCAACTCATGTTCAACTTCTCTCAACATGAAGTTTTGATTATGTGCTTCAATGTGGAATTTAAGGGTTCACATCATATTTTTAACTCATTTCTATTGAAGTATGTCATCTTTGTAGGAGTTGTATTGAGTTCTTGTTGTTTTGAGAGTTAATTGTAGGAGAACATTATCTTGTAGGGGTAATAGCCACATATTTACATGTAACTAATGTTTATGTACTTCATTTTGATATTGAATATATGAGTGGTCCAGTCATCTTGATGGGCGTGGAGATGTAGCCCAAGAGGGGTGATCTCCATCAAAAAACCTTTGTCTTGCTCTTCATTATGCCTTCATGGATTATGTGTGTTATGTTCATTATGCTCTGTTACATATGAAGACTAATTCATATTTGAAGAGACATTGAATAAACTTGTTGTTTCAAGACCCATTTTTAACATTTCAAAGCGTTGAAATGGTCCTAAAGTTTGTTTATTTTATTTTGGAAAAGAGGACGAAATCACCTAACCCAAACTGATACCAAACTAATGTAATTTCAATTAGGTGATTTTTTCCTCTTTTCAAAAATAAAAAAACTTAGGATCGTGTCAATGCTTTGCAAGATTAAAATTGGGTCTTGACACAACATGTTTTTCAAATGTCTCTTCAATCATGGATTAGTGTTCTTATGTAACTGAACATAATGAAAATAACACACACAATCCATGAACGCATAATGAAGAGCAAGGCAAAAGGATTGTAGATGGATTTCACCCCTCTTGGGCTACATCTCTGGGCATGTCAACATGACTAGACCATTCATATATTTAGTATCAATTAAGTACATAAAAATTCGTTGTAGGTAAATATGTGGCTATTTCCCCTACAAGGTAATGTTCTCCTACAAAACTCTCACAACAACAACAACTCAAAACATCTCCTACAAAGATGACATACTTCAACTAAAATAAGTTAAAAACATCATATGAACCCTTCAATTCCAAATTGAAGCACATGATCAAAACTTCATGTTAAGATAGGTTGAACCTGAGTTGAACCCTATTGGTTACAACTACTGCAGTAGCCTTCTGGAAGTGAGAATAACCCTACAAGGTCTTCTCCATGCCCAAATACCTCCCAGAATTGCTTCCAAACCCTGATTAATCCATACACTAGTCTCAAACCTGCAAAGATACTCTATAGATGCACTAAAATCATAAATTAAAGGTTGCAATGGATTCAAAACATCCAAAAACCCCTAGTAGCCTCTTTTTGAGCTCAATTTGGATAAAAAATCAAAAAGTTATGGGATTCCAAGCTTTCTCATGAACTTGACTGTTGACCATCCTGCAAATTCACCCTTTTGGCTAACTATCCTACAAATTTTCCCCAAAAATATCTAACAGAGTGACAATTCCACCCACTACAAGTACATTTTATTGAATCATTGATTCAGCCTCTAACACCTCAAGACCAAAAAACATGGTCGTGTGAGCACATAAGTCCAAATGCTCAACCTTAATGCCCACCCCAACGGTTTAATCCCTTAACACCTAGATGAATGGTTACATGGGTGCCATGGGTCTGAGGTTTGGGTCTTAACGCCCACCCTACCCATTAGGCACCTTTACCTCTAGCGCGCGGTCATATAAGATCCATCAAACCTGGGGCTAGCCCCCACCTCTTAACACATATTTCAAGCCCTTTTACCTTCCGTGCCTGTGGTCATATCAAGGCCAAAAGGATCAGGGTTGGGGGCATGCTTTAGCACCCTCTTATTAGTGCCTGCAACCTCTGCGTTGTGGTCACATTTGTTGGTTATATGACCGAGGCTAGGCCCTTAACACCTCCACTCCTCCGCATTAGCTCCAGAATATATTCTGGTGATCTGTAATGTTTTGGGCGTCAAGACCTTGGGTTGGGGCTAAGCACTAGGGCTTGGCTTCCCTGTCTTTGGTCTCGTGGGCGTGGGGTGGTTGGGGGCTAGGGCTTAGCCCTAGTCCCTTCCCCCAATTAATATATGTACATTAACTTAAATAGAATTTTTACACTATTGTTTGTACAAACCATCATGCGCACTAGTGGTAAGGCACTTGAATGCTAGCTTGGAGGGCTCTGTTCGATCCCTGTGTGGCAGTTTGGTCCATACATAATTTTTATACCACTGTTGGGAAGCCACGCATCCACCCATGTGGCTCCCAGTTATTGGAATAGATAAAAATACCAACAACCAACCATAACACAACAAATTCGAACCAATCCGGAGAGGAAAATTGGAAGCCTACTATTGGTCCAAGAAACCTAGTCAACATGTCTAGTCACCCTGCCTAGTCAACGTACAGACTGCACAGTCAGGGTACCTGCAAATTTTTTTCATGTTTGGGAAAATGATTAGAACACGATATCGAGAGCATATTATATTAGTTTTGAGCGATTCCAGATGCGTTGGATTCACATCGGTGAGCTCTTCAATTTTGGACTAGTTTCAAGCAGTTATGGGCACCTTAAATTCTGAGTTTAAAATTGATCACCTGATCACACCTACCTATTGGGAACTTTTGGACTCCAAAATTTTACTTCCCTAGTCAATATAAAGAGGATGGAACTAAAAAATACCCAAAATCTCATTCCAAATTGCAAAATTTTCAATTGGTGCCCTTCAAGCCTCAATTAAGGCACTTCACTTATCATCCTCATGAAGACCTATTGTCCTATTACGAATTGAGCCATCATTCTTATCATTGTTATAGGAACCAAATACTGATGAGTGGAATTTTAACATTCTTTGTATCCTCATATTTGAAAGGCTCCAAAAACACTTCATATTGAAAATGAGATACCAAACTGATTAGGTGATAAGGTGATCAATTTTAAGCTCAAAAATAAAAGTGCCTAGAACTTCTTGAAACCAATGCCAAATCGGAGAGGTCGTTGATCTAAATACCAATGCAACTTGAATCGTTCAAACCCGATATCACATTCTAATCATTTTACCAACGAGGACTTTTTTTTACAGGTACGCTAACTGTGTAGTCTGTATGCTGACTGACATGGTGACTAGACATGTTGACTGGGTTTCTCGGACCAATGGGAGGGTGTCACTTGTCATCACCAGATTGGTTCGAATTTGTTGTGTTATGGTTGGTTGTTGGTGTTTTTATGTGGTCAAATAATTGGGATCCATGTGTGCTAATGGGAGGCTACCACAAGGCCTCCCAATAGTGGTATAAAAATAATGTATGGGCCAAAATCCCCCAGAAGGATCGAACATGAGACCTCCAAGCCAGCAGTCAAGCACCTTACCACTAGGGTACACGATGGTTCTACAAACCATAGTGGGAAACTTCTATTTAAGTTTTACACATATTTTAATTGGGGGAAGGGGCCAGGGCTAAGCCCTAACCCTCGGCCACCCCACGACCATGAAACCAGTGGAAAGGGAGCCAAGGGTTAGGGCTTAGCCTCAACTTGAGGTCTTGGCACCCACAACATTACAACCGACCATACTATAACCCGGAGTCAATAAGGAGGAGTGGATGTGTTAAGGGCCTAGCCCTAGTCACATAACCACCACAGATGACCACAATGAAAAGGCCACAAGCACTAACAAGAGGATTCCAAGGCATGGTCCTAACCTTGGTTATTTTTACCTTGATACGACCACATGTGCGAAAGGAAAAATGGCTTAGCAGTGGGGGAAAGCCCCAGGTCCAATGGAAGTTATATGACTACACGCCATAGGTAAAGGGACCCAGATGGTAGGGCAGACGTTAAGGCCCACCCCTCGGACCTGTGGTGCCCATGTAACCACTCGTCTAGGTGCTAAGGGCTTAACCGATGGGGGTGGGCATAATACCCAACTCTCGGCCTTATGTTCCCACACGACCATGTTTTTCTGTCTCAAGCCATTAGAGGTTGAATTAATGATCTAATAAAATTCACCTGCATAGGGCAGAATTGTTGTTCCATTAGCGATTTTCAGGGTGGATTAGTAGGACAATTAGCCAGAAGGGCTAGTTTTTTAGATGGTTAACAATCAAGTTCATGAGAGAGCTTGGAAGCTCATAACCTTTTGAGATTTCATCCAAATTGAGATTAGAAAGAGGTTACTTAGGCATTTTTGGATGTTCTGAATCCATTGGTAGCCTCCAATTTATGATTTGAGTACATCTACAGAATATTTTTGCAGGTTTGAGACTAAAGGTGTATGGATCATTCAAGGTTTGAAAGCAGTTTTGGGTGGTATTTTCTCATGGAGAGGACCTTGTAGAGGTATTCTTAGTTCTAGAATGCTACAACAACAATTGTAACCAACAGGGTTCACCTTAGGTTACACTTCTCTTAACATGAAGTTTTGATTATGTGTTTCAATGTGGAATTGAAGGGTTCACATGACGTTTTTAACTCATTTCAATTGAAGTATGCCATCTTTGTAGGAGATGTTTTGAGTTGCTGCTATTGTGAGAGTTCTTTGTAGGAGAACATTACTTGTAGGGGTAATAGCCATATATTTACTTGCAACAAATGTTTATGTACTTCATTTTGATATTGAATATAATAGTGGTCTAGTCATGTTGACAAGCCTGGAGATGTTACCCAAGAGGGGTGAATTTTGTCAACAAACCTTTTGTCTTGTTCTTCATTATGCCTTCATGTATTATGTGTGTTGTGTTCATTATGTGCAGTTACATATGAAAACTAATTCATGATTGAAGAGACATTGAACAACATGTTGTTTCAAGACCAGTATTTAATATTGCAAAGCGTTGACACGATCCTAAGTTTTTGTTTATTTGATTTTGGAAAAGAGGAAGAAATCACCTAATCCAATTTTAGATCATTCTGGTATCAGAGCACGAGTTGACAAAGTTGTAGAAAGTTCAACTCTAGCACTAGAAAGGGAAACCTCTAGAACGAGGCTAGTATGTGTTTCATGGTTCAAATAGTGGTTTTGGACCATATATGGAAGATGTTGCATGTGCATTTTACAAACATATTCAAGAATCACACCATATTCTAGCGGTTGAGAGTGGATGGCTAGAGTCATCTACAAGTTGGTCATCATTGACATTATCAAAACCCGACAAGATGAATGATAAATTTAAGCAGGTAATTGGTATCTCAAGTTCCACTCCTTCCATTTTCATGCATAACAATTCTATTACAGTGTTTGAGCAACATACCAAGGGCATATGTATGAAGTTGCTTTCCAAGATAGGATATGAAGGTGGAGGTCTTGGAAAAAATGGTCAAGGTATTACCAATCAAATTATGGTTGACGAAAGACCGAAGAACCAGGGATTGGGATATATCTTAAAGGAGTTTGGAGAATGCTCCAAACAGCTTGATGTACATCAACCATTTGAGAAATTGATGTCACCACCTTGTGACAACCGTCGAAGCTACAACTTTAAAGACATGTATAACTCTCAAGAGTGTTTTCCATTGCATGGAAATTTTTAATACTTGTGCAGTCAATAACGTTTTACATTTTGTGAGGCTTCTAACCATTGCATGCTTGTATGTGAGAAACGTATGATAATGGTTAAACGAATTATCCAAATTTTAAGCATCAAGCATAATGACTTTCTTTCGCAGGAAAGAACTTCTATGTAAGGAAACAAGAAGAAGTTTTGTTGTGCTCATTGCAAAGTGCATGGACATGACACTGAACTATGTTGGAAGCTATATCTGGAACTTCGTTCAAAGAAAGGTAAAGAGATTATGCTTCATAATGCAAGGGAAACAAAAGGTGGAAAATATGACTCTTCACAATCCTAAGCAGCCTTCAGGCTAAGATGGTGCAAGAAGAGAACCCACAAGCCTATGAGAGGAAATGTTTGGGTACACATATTGTAAATTTGTTTTGTAAATTTTTGTAAATACTTGTTGTCATTCCCTGTTTAGGTACTTTTGTAAAGTGAACATTCATTGTCACTATGTTAAACAAGTAGATCTTTTCATTGATGTATGTATTGGCTTGTTATAACTCCACATGTTCAAGGACTTTTGTGAATGTACAAGATTGTCATTCCAAGTTGTCTACTAGTTGTCATATGTTCACTGATACAAGTATTTGATTTGAAACTTGTGTGAATTGAATATTTGTTTTTAAGATTGTATAAGATGACTATGTATTGTACGCAAGGTCAATCATATCATGGAAAATTTTGTAGTAATGTACTTCTCATGTACAAGCTGAGCTTGAAGACTTTAAAGCAAGTTTATTTTGCTTATGAACTGTTAGATGGGGTCAAGTTTGTCTTCAACGGTTTAAACTTCAAGATGAAGTGTTTTTGTTGTTGTGCAAAGATGAGGGTAGAGAGAATGTTTAGATTCCACTCTTGATTATTTGGTTCCTACAACAACAATTAGAATGATGGCTCAATTCTTAATAGGACAGTAGGTCTTCATGAGGATGATAAGTGAAGTGCCTTGATTGGGGCTTAAAGGGCACCAATTGAAAATTTTGCAAGTTGGAGTGATTTTTTGGGTATTTTTTAGTTCCAACCTCTTTATATTGACTAGGGAAGTAAAATTTTGGAGTCCAAAAGTTCTTACTAGGGAATTGTGATCAGGTGATCAATTTTAAGATAAAAAACAAAAGTGCCCAAAAATTCTTGAAACTAGCCAAATCAATGGGCTCATCAATCTAAATCCAACACAACTTGAATCACTCAAAACCGATATTGTATGCTCTCGATATCACGTTCTAATCATTTTTCCAAACATGCAAATTTTTTGGAGGTACACTAACTATGCAGTGCGTATGCTGACTAGGCAGGGTGTCTAGACATGTTGACTGGGTTTCTCATACCAATGGTAGGTTGCCACTTGTTCTCTCTTGATTGGCTCAAACTTGTTGTGTTATGGTTGGTTGTTGGTGTTTTTATGTGGTCCAATAATTCAAAGCCAGGTGGGCCAATGGGTGGATGCCACATGGCCTCTCAACAATAGTCTAAAAATTACGTATGGGCCAAACTACCCCACAGGGATCAGACACGAGACCTCCAAGCCAGCTTTCAAGCACCTTACCACTAGGGCGCACGCTGCTTCTTACAAACCATAGTGGAAAACTTCTATTTATTTTTTGCGCATATGTTAATTGGGGGAAGGGGCTAGGGCTAAGCCCTAACCCCTGGAAACCCCACACCCATGAGACTGCAGGTAGGGGAGTCAAGGGCTAGGTCTTAGCCACAGCCTGAAGTCTCGACACCCACAACATTACAACCTACCGAGCTATAACTCGGAGCTAATGTAGAGGAGTGGAGGTGTTAAGGGCCTAGTAACAGTCACATAACCACCACAGGTGACCACCTCACAGAGGCTACAGGTGCTAATAGGATGGTTCCAAGGCATGGCCCCAACCTTAGTCCTTTTGGCCTTGATACGACCACAAGTGGAGAAGGTAAAAGGGCTCGGTGGAAGTACTAAGATGTGGAGGCCAGCCACAGGTCTGATGGACCTTATATGACCACGCGCCAGAGGTAGAAGGGCTCGGCGGGGAGGGTGAGTGTTAAAGCATAGCCCTTGGACCTGTGGCACCCATGTAACCACTCGTTCAGGTGTTAAGGTGTTAACCAATGGGGGCAGATGTTAAGGCCCAACCCTCGACCTTATGTGCCCACACGACCATCTTTTTCGGTCTCAAGGCATTAGAGATTGAATTAATGATCCAAAAAAATGCACCTTTCAAGGGTGGAATTGTCACCCTATTAGTGATTTTTCCGGCGGACATGTAGGATAGTTAGCTAAAGGGGAAGATTTGTAGGATGGTTAACATTCAAGTTCATGAGAGAGCTTGGAAGCTCATAACATTTTGAGTTTTTATCCAAATTGAGCTCAAAAAGAGGCTACTTAGGGGTTTTTGGATGTTCTGAATCCATTGGTAACCTCTAATTTCTGATTTGAGCACATCTACATAGTATTTTTTCAGGTTTGGTTATAAAGGTGTATGGATATAGCCAATGTTTAGAAGCAGTTCTGGGAGGTATTTGGGCATGCATAAGACCTTGTAGGGGTATTCTTACTTCTAGAAGGCTACTGCAGCAGCTGTAACCACCAAGGTTCAGGATCAACTTCTCTTAACATGATTTTTTTACTATGTGCTTCAATGTGGAATTGAAGGGTTCACATGATGCTTTTAACTCATTTCAGTTGAAGTATCTCATCTTTGTAGGAGAAATTTTGAGTTGTTGTTGTTGTGAGAGTTCTTTGTAGGAGAACATTACCTTGTAGGGGTAATAGCCATATATTTACATGTAGCAAATGTTTATGTACTTCATTTTGATAGTGAATATATGAGAGGTGTACTCATGTTGTCTGCTCCGAAGATGTAACCCAGGAGGGGTGAATTCTGTCAACAAACATTTCGTCTTTCTCTTCATTATGCCTTCATTGATTATGTGTGTTATGTTCATTATGTTCAGTTACATATGAAACTAATTCATGATTGAAGATACATTGAAAAACCTGTTATTTTAAGACCTGTTTTTAATATTGCAAAGTGTTGACATGGTCCTAAGGTTTTGTTTATTTGATTTTGGAAAAGAGGAACAAATCACCTAATCCATTTTGAGATCAATATAACCTCGATAATCACCTGATTAGTCATATTGGTGATCAATCTAGGTTAATCAAACATCTGAGCATGAGATGTCACCACCTTGTGACTACCTTCGAAGTTGGAACTCTAAAGACATGTATAACTCTCAAGAGTGTTTTCGAGTGCATGTAAATTTTGAATACTTGTGGAATCAATACCCTTGTACATTTTGTGATGCTTTCGATCATTGTGTGGCTGTATATGAGTAACGTATGATAATGGTTAAACGAATGAACCAAATTTTAGGCATAAACCATAATGACTTTCTTTCGCATGAAAGAACTTCTATGTCAGCAAACAAGAAGAATTTTTTATGTGCTCATGGAAAAGTGCATGGACATGACACTGAACGATGTTGGAAGTTGCATCTGGAACTTCATTCAAAGAAAGGTAAAGAGATTAGGCTGCATAATGCAAGGGAAAAAAAAGGTGGCAAAGAGGACTCTCCACAATCCTAACCTACCTTCAAAACAAAGATGGTCCAAGAAGAGAACCCACAAGCCTAGGAGAGGCAAGATATAGGTAGAGTTATTATAAAGTTGTTTTGTAAAATTTTTGTAAATACTTGTTTAGGTACTTCTGTAAATTGAACATCATTGTCACTATGTCCAACAAGTAGATGTTTTCATTGATGTATTTATTGGCTTGTTATAAGTCCACATGTTAAGGACTTTTGTGAATGTACAAGATTCTCATTCAAGTTGTCTACAAATTGTCATATGTTCACTGATACAAGCATTCGATTTGAAACTTGTGTGAATTGAATATTTATTTTTGAGATTGTATAATATGACTATATATTGTAGGCAAGGTCAAACATATCAGGGAAAATTTTGCAACAATTTACTTCTCATGTACAAGTTTACCTTGAAGAAGTTAAAGCAAGTGTATTTTGCTTTTGAACTCCTAGATGGGGTAAAGTTTGTCTTCAACAGATTAAAATTCACGATGAAGTGCTTTCGGAGTCGTGAAAAGATGAGGGTAGAGAGAATGTTCAGATTCCACTCATCAATATTTGATTTCTAGAGCAGCGATAAGAATGATGGCTCAATTCTTAACAGGATAACAAGTCTTCATGAGGATGATACGTGAAGTGCCTTCATTGGGTATTGAAGGGAACCAATTGAAAATTTTTCATTTTGGATTGAGTTTTTTTGAGTTATCGCCTCTTTATATTGACTAGGGAAGTAAAATTTTGGATTCCAAAATTTCCTAGTGGAGAGGTGCTATCAGGAGATCAAATTTATGCTTGAAATTAAAAATCCCCACAACTTCTTGAAACCGATGGAAAATCGAAGTTCCCATTGTTTTGAATCCAACGACATTTGTTTCACCTCAATCCAATACCGAATGCCAAAGTTATCATCCACTGATTCTTTTCTCAAACAGGGAAAAAATAACAAATTTGGGCAGTTTTGGGTTTTTTATGGGCCAATGGTAGGCTACCACTTGGCATCACCTAAGTGGTTGAATTTCACAGTGTTTTGATTAGTTGTTGGTGTATTTTGTTGGCCCAGTAACTGGGAGCCACAACTGACAATGGATGGTTGCCACTTGACCTCCCAACAGTGGTAAACAATTATGGCTATGGGCCAAGCTACTCAACAGGGATCGAACACGAGACCTCACATCAAGTGGCAAGGAGCCTTACCACTAGGGCACACATTGTTTCTTATTAACTATAGCGCAAAACCCATATTTAAATGCTATATCGATGCTATATGGGGGAAGGGACAAGGGATAAGCCCTAGCACCTGGCCACACCCCACACCACATAACCATGGCGGAGGAGAGCCAAGGGCTAGGTCATGGCCCCGAACCGAGGTCTCAGTGCCCACAACATTACATCCCACTCGACTATAACTATAAGCCAATGAGGAGGATCGAAGGTGTTAAGGGCCTAGCCCAGGTCACATAACCACCGTAGGTGACCACAACGTAGAGGCCATAGGTGCTAACAAGAGAGTGCTAAGGCATGGCCCCAACATCGTTCCTTTTGGCCTTGATATGACCACAGGCGCAGAAGGTAAAATGGCTCGGCTGAGGCGCTAAGATGTGGGGCCTAGCCCCAGGTTCAATGGACCTTATATGACCGAGCGCCGAAGGTAAATGGGCCCAGCGGGTAGGACATGCATTAAGGCCTAGCTCTCAGACCCGTGGCACCCATGTAGCCACTCGTCCAAGTGCTAAGGGCTTAATCGGCTGGGACAGGCATTAAGGACCAACCCTCAACGAAGTCACTAAGTGTTGGGGCAACCCTAGGTTTGATGGACCTTATTTGATTGCACGTCAGGGGTAAAGGGACTCGGCGGGTAAGGCAGACATTAAGGCCTAGCCCTCAGTCTCATGCCATCCATGTAACCACTCATCTAGGTGTTAAGGGCTTAACCAACGAGGGCGGGTGTTTAGGCCCAAACCTCGGCCTTATGCGCCCACACAACCATGTTTTTTGCTCTCAAGGCATAAGAGGTTGAATTAATGAATTGACAAAATGCACCTGCGAAGGGCAAAACTATCATTCCGCAGGAAGATTTGTAGGACAGTTAGCCAGAAGGGCGAATTTGTAGGATGGTTAACAGTCAAGTTCGTGAGAGAACTTGGAATCTACTTAGGGGTTTTTTAATGGTTTGAATCCATTGGTAAACTATAATTTATGATTTTATCACATCTACGGAGCCTTTTTGTAGGTTTGAGACTAAAGGTGTATGGATCAATTAGGGTTTGGAAGCATTTTTGGGATGCATTTAGGCATGGGGAAGACCTTGTAGGGGTATTCTCAGTTCCAGAAGGCTACTGCAACAACTGTAACTTGCAGGGTCCAGCTCAAGTTCAACTTCTCTTAACACAAAGTTTTCATTATGAGCTTCAATGTGGAATTGAAGAATTCACGTGGTGTTTTTATCTCATTTCAGTTGAGGTATGTCATCTTTGTAGGAGATATTTTGAGTTGTTGTTGTTGTGAGAGTTCTTTGTAGGAAAACATTACCTTGTAGGGGTAATAGCTACATATTTACCTACAACAAATGTTTATGTATTTCATTTTCATACTGAATATATGAGTGGTCTAGTCATGCTGACAAGCCCAAAGGTGTGGCCCAGGAGGGGTGAACTCCGTCAACAAACCTTCATCCTACTCTTCATTATGCCTTCATGGATTATGTGTGTTATGTTCATTATTTTTGTTACATATGAAAAAAAATCATTTTTGAAGAGACATTGAATAAACCTATTGTTTGAAGACCCATTTTTAACCTAGCAAAGTGTTGACACGATCCTAAATTTTGTTTTATTTTATTTTGGAAAAGAGGAAAAAATCACCTAGTCCAATTTCAGATCAGTTTGGTATCATAAACTTTGATCAGGTGATTAGGTGATCAAAGATACCAAATTGAAATTGGATTAGGTGATTTCTTCCACTTTTACAAAATCAAATAAACAAAAACTTAGGACCATTGACACGAATCAGGATATCTAATCCTAAAATTGGCCTCCTAAGGAAACTATAAAATAATAGTGGAAATAATAAAATAAGATTAGATGACATCATCAAATTTTAGAGGGAAAAAGAATAAACAATTTTTTCAACTCGTATTTTCAACTTATCTCCCTATGGATTTACTCAAATTTCGTGCAGAAACACTTGTTGGATACCTAATTTGATTCCTCATCCAAGGAGTACCCATGTTGCATACTTTCGATGGACCCCGTTACACAAAAACTAAGAAATACATGAAAAACATGATTGCAATCACATTTTTTCATGTGTTTCTCATTTTTCGTGTAGTAGGGTCCATTGTAAGTATGCAACATGGGTACTCTTTGGATGATGAATCAAATTATGCATCCAACGAGTGTTTCCGCTCGAAATTTGAGTAAACCCATAGGGAGATAAGTTGAAAATACGAGTTGAAAAAGTAGTATTATTATTTTATTATTTTTTAATATTTTTAACTTTTTACTCCAAAAATGGTGAATCACCCCCCATGGTTGACATCATCATCTTGAATCCTATTGGCTCTTATAAACTTTATTTTGGTTGTACATTTTTCTTAGGAGGGCCATTTTAGACCTCAAAAGTCCCCTAATGATCAGGATCTCTAATCCTAAAATTTTGAACACTCTAATCTGGGCCTGTCACCTAATGCTCTAATACCAAACTGATTATAAGGTCAAGATATGGAATTAGGTGATTAGGTATTAGAAATCACCTAATTCCAGATTCAGATCACTGGAAAACTGATTTGAAATTGGATTAGGTGATTTCTTCCCCTTTTCCAAAATCAAATAAAGAAAATCTTAAGATCGTTTCAACGCTTTGCAAGATTTAAAATGAGTCTTGAAACAATAGGTTGTTCAATGTATTTGTGATCAGGTGATCAATTTTAAGATAAAAAAAAATTAAAGTGCCCGAAACTTCTTGAAACTGGCGCCAAATCGAAGAGCTCGATGATCTAAATACAACACAACTTGAATCGCTCAAAACTGGTATCGGATCACCTGATATCATGTTTTTATTGTTTTCCGAAACTTGTAAATATTTTGCAGGTACGCTGACTATGCATTACGTATGCTAACTGGGTAGGGTGAATAGACATTTTGACTGGGTTTCTCAAACCAATGGCAGGATGCCAGTTGTCCTCTCCAGATTGGTTCAAATTTGTTGTGTTATGGTTGGTTGTTGGTGTTTTTATGTGGTCCAATAACTGTGTGCCATGTGGGCCAATGGCTGGCTACCACATGGCCTCCCAATAGTGTTCTAAAATGGGCCAAACTCCCCCACAAGGATCGAACATGAGGCCTTCAAGCTAGCAGTAAAGCCCCTTCCCACTAGGGCGCACAGTGATTCTTACAAACCATAGTGGAAAACTTCTATTTAAGTTTTGTGCATATGCTAATTGGGGGAAAGGCTAGTGATAATCCCTAGCCCTCGACCACCCCATACCCATGAGACCATAGGCATGGGAGGCAAGGGCTTAGCCCTGGCCTGAGGTCTCAGCGCCCACAATGTTACAACTAGACTATAACTCGGAACCAATGTGAAGGAGCAGAGGTCTTAATGGCCTAGCCCCTGTACTATAACCACCATAGTTGACCATAGTGTAGAGGTCGCAGGCACTAACAGGAGGATTCCAAGGCATGGCCCCAACCCAGGTCTTTTTGGCCTTGATACGACCACAAGCACGAAAGGTAAAAGGGCTCACCGGAGGTTCTAAGACTTGTGGTCTAGCCCCAGGTTCAATGGACCTTATATGAATGAGTGCCAGAGGTAAAGTGACCCTGCATGTAGGGTAGGCATTAAGGCCCAACCCTAAGACTCGTGGTGCCCATGTAACCATTCATCCAGCTGTTAAGGGCTTAATCAGTAAGGGCAGGCATTAAGGCCCAGCCCTCGACCTTATGTGCCCACACAACCATGTTTTTTAGTCTCAAGGCGTTACATGTTGAATTAATGATCTGACAAAGTGAACCTACGGAGGGTGGAATTGTCACTCCATTAGTGATTTTCGGGGCAGATTTGTAGGAAAATTAGCCAGAAGGGCCAATTTGTAGGATGGTTGGCAATCAAGTTCATGAGAGAGCTTGGAAGCTCATAATATTTTGTGTTTTTATCCAAATTGAGCTCAAAATGAGGCTAACTAGGGGTTTTTGGATGTTTTGAATCCATTGGTAACCTTTAATTTATGATTTGAGCACATCTACAGATCCTTTTGGCAGGTTTGAGACTAAAGGTGTATGGATTAGTCAAGGTTTGGAAGCAATTCTAGGAAGTATTTGGGCATGGAGAAGACCTTATAGGGGTATTCTCACTTTCAAAAGGCTACTGCAGCAACTGTAACCAACAGGATTCAACTTAGGTTCAACTTCTCTTAACATGAAGTTTTGATTATGTGCTTCAATGTGGAATTGAAGGGTTCACATGATGTTTTTAACTCATTTAAGTTGAAGTATGTCATCTTTGTAGAATGTGTTTTGAGTTTCTATTGTTGCGAAAGTTATTTGTAGGAGAAAATTGCCTTGTAGGGGTAATAGCCACACATTTACCTGCAGGAAATGTTAATGTACTTCATTTTGATAGTGAATACATGAGCGGTCTAGTCATGTTGACAGGCCTAAAGATGTAACCTTGGAGGGGTGAACTTTGCCAACAAACATTTTGTCTTTCTCTTCATTACACCTTTATGGATGATGTGTGTTATGTTCATTATGTTTAGTTACATATGAAAAATAATTCACGATTGAAGAGACATTGAACAAAATTTTGTTTCAAAACGAGTTTTTAATTTTGCAAAGCATTGACATGGTCCTAAGTTTTTGTTTATTTTATTTTGGAAAAGAGGAAAAAATCGCCTAATACAATTTCAAATTAGTTTGGAATGAAAGTAACAGTTGACTAATTTTCAATTTTGGAAACAAAAAGAATCTCCAAGAGCTAGAGGAGCATAATTTAGCTCTTCGGACGGAGAACATAGAATTGATAAGGATGTTAGAGATAGCTGAAGAGGAGAAGAGACACATGCGTTTTGTATTGCAGCAAGTTCTTGATGAGAAATTTATAGAAAGTTCAACTCTTGCACCAGCAAGGGAAACCTCCAGAATAAGGCCATGTGTGGTTACAATTCAAATAATGGTTTTGGACCATATGTGGAAGATGTTGTATGTGCATTTTTCAAACATATTCAAGAAGCACACCATATGCTAGTGGATACGAGTGGATGGCTAGAGCATTAGTATCTCAAGTTCTACTCCTTTCGTTTTCCCGCATAACAACTATTTTGTAGCATTTAAGCAACATACCAAGGCCATAGGTATGAAGTTGCTTTCCAAGATGGGAGATGAAGGTGAAGGTCTTGGAAAAAAAGGTCAAGGTATTACCGATCTGATTTGGTTGAGGAAAGACTAAAGTATTATGGATTGGGATATAACTGAAAGGAGTTTGGAGAATGCACCAAACAACTTGAGGTACATCAAACATCTTAGCATGAGATGTCAACACCTTGTGACAACCGCCGAAGTTGTAACTCTAAAGACATGTATAACTCTCAAGAGTGTTCCAATGTATGGAAATTTTGAATACTTGTGGAATCATTACCCTCGTACATTTTGTGATGCTTCTCACCATTGCATGCTTGTATGTGAGCAACGTATGATAGTGGTTAAATGAATGAACCAAATTTTAGATATCAAGCATAATGACTTTCTTTCGCATGAAAGAACTTCTATGTCAACAAACAAGAATAATTTTTTATGTGTTCATTGAAAAATGTATGGATATGACATTGAACGATGTTGGAAGTGCATCTGTAACTTCGTTCAAGGAAAGGTAAAGAGATTATGTTGCATAATGCAAGGGAAAAAAAAGGTGGAAAAGAGGACTCTCCACAATCCGAAGTGACCTTCAAGACAAGATGGTGCAAGAAGAGAACCAACAAGCCTAGGAGAGGACACGTTTGGGTACACTTGTTTTAAAGTTTTTTTATAAAAAAAATTTAAATACTTGTTGGCATTACCTATTTAGGTAATTTTGTAAAGTGAACATTCATTTTTACTATGTTCATCAAGTAGATGTTTTTCATTGATTTATGTATTGTCTTGTTATAAGTCCACATTGATTTATGTATTGTCTTGTTATAGATCTGACCTGCAAATATATTAAATGATAATAATATACCCAATAACTGTAAATAATCACCAAAAATAACAAGATATGAATATAGATATAATTGCTTCTTTATTGATCAAACCCTTAAGGTAGGGCAACACCATACATTCAATCCTTAAGGAAGGAGAACACTCCACAATCCATATGCTTGTTCATACAATATTCCTTGACATTTCTCCATGGGGAGCCTCTAGCCTCTATATAGGTCTCATACATACAATACCATGGGTCATTACCATGGTTCCCTCAATACCATCTATCTAATACAATGGGCTTATTACATTATTGCTAACTACTTGTGGTCCCTTACATGATGTGAGTTAACCATTGTATTTATTACTATGGTCCATCCCATTATTATAGTATTCCCTTGGGTACCTCCCTCTGTACCCCATACTATCCCCCTATACTACATTCCACCCCCCTTAGACATGTTTTGTCCTTGAAACATAAGAAGAACACAAATAATAAGGTTTACTCAAAAGAGTAGTCCACTGGTACCATGCGCATGCATCTAGCCATCCAAGAGAAAGGTGAACCCTCAATCTAGCTGGTGCCTCGCTCGCTTGAGATGGAAGTTGATCCTGGCGGCTCTTCTGTGTTGATGTGTAGCAGGTGGATCATCGCCCCTCTCTATTTGTCATGTGGTGATTGTTGTCCTTGTGGTTAATTTGTTGCCATCGTGTTGGTTTTTTTCTTGCGGGGTGATGTGGGTGGTGATATGCTGAAGTTTTAACCACTGGTGTATCTTTCTTTAATTCACCACCTGATGGAGCCTGATTGGTATCTAGTACATGTTGTGGTGTTTATTGTTGTTTCTTATCTTCCAATATTACTTCAACCACAGATTCCTCATTTGATGTATCTGTACTTGTAACATTTTCTGCTTCAGCCTCCTTAGACTCTACCTATTTTTCTGGTACCTGGTTTGATGTTTGTGTTTGGTTGTCGACCATCAAGGGCTCATTATCTGATGTGCCAATCCCTGGAACATCTTCTACTTCAGCCTCTTTAGACTCTACCTGTTTATTGATGAAAATACCCAGTAATGTAATTTTCTTCTTTTTATACCAAAGCTTCAGGAATTTCTTCTGCACATAATGATAGTACCCACATATTCCATCCAAGGATATCCCAAAACAACATCCATATTATCCATATCTGAAGTATAAAAATCACAATGCAACACATACTTATCCATAGAAAGCTTCAAATCTTTATAAACTTGAACATCCTCATTATCAACCTATGTGTTTTCAATGTGTTTTGCTCAAACTTGCAATTTTTTTGCCAAATTAACATTGATAAAATTATGTTTGCAGCTAGTATTTATAGACATAATGATCTTCTCCTTCTGAATCAATCCATGAACCTGTAATAAGGAGATACCATCAGAAAATAATCCTTTACATTTCTTGGTTTCCTTCTTTCCTGTAAAAGTAAAAGCTTTGCTAGGTTTTTGGGTTTCCTTCTTTCCAGTATGAGATCATTTGTCCAAAAATAGTTTTTTAATTTCGTCAACATGACATAACTTCAAAATCTCATTGTCAAGTGATTTCCACCATATAGCAGCCTCATCATTCAAATAATACCATATGGAGTCCTTCCAAAACCATGGGCAGTCACACTTCTGATCTTGCATAAATTTTTCAACAGTCAGCCCATCATTTTTTCCTGAAAACATTTTTGTAAAAGCCATGAAGAGGGTTTTGAAAAAAAAAAATGACTTACTTGGTGAAAAATTAAAATGGCCACCGTTCAGTCAATATTATTCGGAATCCTTATTATGACCAGTTTTTAGAAATGGAACAGTCATTATGCATCTTCCCATGTGATAGAAATCCTGATCTAGGCACTCTGGAATTTCAAATTCATGCTACAATTGTTCCGTCGTCACAAAAATTCTAAAAAAGGAGCTTATTTTAAATCGACGATGTCTCCCTCCTCCGAACTCCGATTTAACCGATTTTTTTGTTGAAATTGGGTATTTTTTTAAGAACCTAGGTCTGTAATTAAATTTTGCACCAGAACATACAAATCTGATCTGCAAACTCGTCGCCCTAAAAACTTTCTGCAACACAACTGATTTTTAAATCAACGATATCTCCCTCATCCGGACTCCATTTCGGCCGATTGTTTTTTTGAAACTGGGTATTTTTGTGCAAAGAATCCATATCTACAATTAGATTCTGCAAAGTTTACACCATAACTTACAGATCTTATCTGCAAACTCGTAGCCCAAAAAAGTCCTACAAAAAATAAAAATAAAAATCTCTGTTTTGCCCAAGAAAGTGCTATGATACCACTTGTTATAGATTTGACCTGAAAATATATTAAATGATACCAATATACCCAATAACTGTAAATAATCACAAAAAATAACAAAATCTGAATATAAATAGAATTGCTTCTTTATTGATCAAACCCTTAAGGTAGGGCAACACCATACATTCACTCCTTAAGGAAGGAAAACACTCCACAAGCCATATGCTTGTTCATACAATATTCCTTGACATATCTCCATGGGGAGTCTCTAGTCTCTACATAAGCTTCATACATATAATACCATGGGTCATTACCATGGTTTCCTCTATACCATCTATATAATACAATGGGCTTATTACATTATTGCTAACTACTTGTGGTCCCTTACATGATACGGGTTAACCACTCTATTTATTACTATGGCCCATCCCATTATTGCATTATTCCCTTGGGTACCTCCCTATGTACCCCATACTATCCCCCTAGGTATACTACATGCAAGAAGAGAACCCACAAGCCTAGGAGAGGAAAAGTTTGGGTACACTTGTTTTAAAGTTTTTTTGTAAAAAAATTTAAATACTTGTTGGCATTACCTATTTAGGTACTTTTGTAAAGTGAACATTCATTTTCACTATGTTCATCAAGTAGATTTTTTCATTGATTTATGTGTTGTCTTGTTATTAGTCCACATTTTCAAGGACTTTTGTGAACATACAAGATTGTCATTCAAAGTTTTCTACTAGTTGTCATGTGTTCATTGATACAAGTATTCGATTTGAAACTTGTGTGAATTGAATCTTTGTTTTTAAGATTGTATAAGATGTCTATGTATTGTAGTTAAGGTCAATCATATCATAGAAAATTTTGCAACAATGTACTTCTCATGTACAAGCTTAGCTTGAAGGCATTAAAACAAGTCTATTTTTCTTTTGAACTCCTAGATGGGGTCAAGTTTGTCTTCAATAGTTTAAACTTGAATATGAAGTGTTTTTGGAGCAGTGTAAAGATGAGGGTAGAGAGAATATTCAAATTCCACTCGTCAGTATTTGGGTCCTGCAACATTCATAAGAATGATGACTCAATGGTCAACAAGATAGTAGGTATTCATGTTGATGATAAGTGAAGTGCTTTCATTTGGGCTTGAAGGGCACCAATTGAAAAATGATCAATTTGGAGGGCACCAACATAACTTAAATCGCTTAAATCCAATATCGTATGCTCCTGATATCACGTTTTGATAGTTTTCCCAAATAGGCAAATTTTTTGTAGGTACGTTGACTATGCAGTCCATATGCTAACTGGGCAGGGTGATTGGACATGTTGACTGGGTTTCTTAGACAAATTGAAGGCTGCCACTTGTCCTCTCTGGATTGGATCGAATTTGTTGTGTTATGGTTGGTTGTTGGTTTTTTTATGTGGTCTAATAACTAGGAGCCACGTGGGCCAATCGGTAGCAACCTTGTGGCCTCCCAACATTGGTTTAAAAACTATGTATGGGAAAAACTGCCCCACAGGTATCGAACACGAGACCTCAAAGCCAACAGTCAAGCACCTTACCACTAGGGTGCACATTGGTTCTTACAAACCATAGTGGAAAATACTATTTAAGTTTTGTGCATATGTTAATTGGGGGAACGGGCCAGGGCTAAGTCCTTGACCTTGGCTACCCCACACCTATGGGACCGTAGGAAAGGGAGACAAGGGACAGGGCTTAGCCCCGGCCCAAGGTCTCGGTTCCCACAACATTACAGTCCGCCAAACTATAACCCAGAGTAAATGCAGAGGAGCATAGGTGTTAAGGGCCCAGCCCCGATCACATAAACACAGTAGGTGACCACCGTGTATATGTAGAAGGCACTAACAGGAGGGCGCCAAGGCATGGCCCCAATCTGGTTTCTTTTGGCCTTGATACGACTATAGGCGTGGAAGGTAAAAGGGCTCAGTGGAGGTGATAAGATGTGGGGTTCAGCCCAAGGTCTAATGGACCTTATATGATTGTGCGCCAGAGGTAAAGGGGGCCCACGAGTAGGGCGGGTGTTAAGGCCCAATCCTCGGACATGTGGCGCCCATATAACCACTCGTCCAAGTATTAAGGGCTTAACTGGTGGGGGCACACATTAAGGCCCAGCCCTCGGCCTTATTTTCCAACACGACCATGTTTTTCAGTGTCAAGAGAGGAATTGTTGCTCCATTAGCAATTTTCAGGTCAGATTTGTAGGACAGTTAGGCAGAAGAGCATATTTGTAGGATGGTTAACAGTCAAGTTTATGAGAGAGCTTGGAAGCTCATAATGTTTTGAGTTTTTATTCCAATTTAGTTGATAAAGAGGCTACTTAGGGGTTTTTGGATGTTCTCAATCCATTCATAACCTCTAATTTCTGATTTCAACACATATACATAGTATTTTTGTAGGTTTGAGAATAAAGGTGTATGGATCAATGAGGGTTTGGAAGCAGTTCTGTGAGGTATTTGGGCATGGAGAAGACCTTGTAGGGGTATTCTCACTTCCAAAAGGCTATTGCAACAACTATAACCAAAAGGGTTCATCTCAGGTTCAACTTCTCTTAACATGAATTTTTGATTATGTGCTTCAATTTGGAATTGAAGGGTTCACATGATGTTTTTAACTCATTTCAGTTGAAGTCTCTTTATAGAAGATGTTTTGAGTTGTTGCTATTGTGAGAGTTCCTTTTAGGAGAACATTACCTTGTAGGGCTAATAGCCACATATTTACTTGCAACAAATGTTTATGTACTTCATTTTGATACTGAATATATGAGTGGTCTAGTCATGTTGACAGGCCCAGAGATGTATCCCAGGAGGGGTGAACTCCATCAATAAACCTTTTTATTGCTCCTCATTATGCCTTCATAGATTATGTGTTATGTTCATTATGTTCTATTACATATGAAGACTAATTCATTGTTGAATAGACATTGAATAAACATTGTGTTTCAAGACCAATTTTTAACCTTGAAATGCGTTGACAAGGTCCTAAATTTTGTTTATTTGATTTTGGAAAAGAGGAAGAAATCACCTAATCCATTTTCGGATCAATTTGGTATCAGAGCATCAATTGAGCAATTTGAAAGATGGGTAGAAAAAAGAATCTCCGAGAGCTAGAGGAGCATAATTTGGCTCTTCCAATGGAGAACATAGAATTGAGAAGGATGTTGGAGATAGCTGAAGAGGAGAAGAGATGCATGCACATTGTATTGCAGTAAGTTCTTGATGAGAAAGTTGTATAAATTTCAACTCGTGCACCAGCAAGGGAAACCTCTAGAATGAGGCCAGTATGTGGTCATGGTCCAAATAGTGGTTTTGTACCATATGTGGAAGATGTTGCATGTGAATTTTGCAAACATCTTCAAGAAGCACACCATAATCCAGTGGATAAGAGTGGATGGATAGAGTCATCTACAAGTTGGTCATCATCATCATCATCAAAAGCTGACAAGATGAATGACAAATTTAAGTAGGTAATTAGTATCTCAAGTTCCAATCCTTCTATTTTCATGCATAACAACTCTTTTGTAGCGTTTGAGCAACATATCAAGGGCATAGGTATAAGTTTCTTTTGCAAGATGGGATATAAAGGTGGAAATCTTTGAAAAAATGGTCAAGCTATTACCAATCCAATTATGGTTGAGGAAATACTGAAATACCAGGGATTGGGATATGGTCGAAGGGAGTTTGGAGAATTCTCCAAAAGGTTTGAGGCACATTAACCCGTTGAGAAAGAAATGTCACCACCTTGTGACAACCGTCGAACCTGCAACTCTAGAGACAGGTATAACTCTCAAGAGTACCCTTGTACATTTTGTGATGCTTTTGACCATTCTGTGGCTGTATGTGAGCAAGGTATGTTAATGGTTAAATGAATGGACCAAAATTTGGGCATAAAACATAATGACTTTCTTTTGCATGATAGAACTTTTATGTCAACAAACAAGAAGAAGTTTCTATGTGCTCATTGCAAAGTGCATGGACATGAAACTAAATGATCTTGGAAGTTGCATCCAGAAATTCGTTCAAAGAAAGGTAAAGATATTATTCTAAATAATGCAAGGGAAAAAAAGATAGCAAAGAGGACTCTCCACAATCCTAAGAGACCTTCAAAACAAAGATGGAGCAAGAAGAGAACCCAGAAGCTTAGGAGAGGCAAAGTTTGGGTACACCTATTGTAAAGTTGTTTTGTAAAATTTTTCAGTTACTTGTTGTCATTACTTTTTAGGTACTTTTGTAAAGTGAACATTCATCATCACTATGTTCAACAAGTAGATGTTTTCATTGATGTATGTATTGGCTCATTATAAGTCCACATGTCCAAGTACTTTTATGAATGTACAAGATTGCCATTCAAAGTTTTCTACAAATTGTCATATGTTCACTGATACAACTATTCGATTGGAAACTTGTGTGAATTGAATATTTGTTTTTAAGATTGTATAAGATGACTATGTATTGTAGGCATGGTCAATCAACATTGGAAAATTTTTCACCAGTGTACTTCTCATGTACAAGCTCATCTTGAAGACATTAAAACAAGTTTATTTTGCTTCTGAACTCCTAGATGGGGTCAAGTTTGTCTTCAATGGTTTAAACTTCAAGATGAAGTGTTTTTGGAGACATGTAAAGATAAGGGTAGAGAGAATGTTTAGATTCCACTCATCAGTATTTGGTTACTGCAACAACGATAAGAATTATGGCTCAATTCTAAATAGGACAATAGATCTTCATGTGAATGATAAGTGAAGTGCCCTAATTGGGGCTTAAAGAGAACGAATTGAAAAATTTGCATTTTGGATTGAGTATTTTCTGTATTTTTGAGTTCCAAACTCTTTATATTGACTAGGGTAGTAAAATTTTGGAGTCCAAAAGTTCCCAGTGGGGAGGTGTGATCAGGAGATCAAATTTATGCTTGATAATGAAGTGTCCAAAACTTCTTGAAACTGGTTCCAAATTGAAATGCACATCGTTTTGAATCCAATAATTTTTGTTTCATCTCAATATGACACTAGATGCTCAAGTTATCTTCCATTGACCATTTTCTCAAACAGGCAAAAAAATGGCAAATTTGGCCAGTTTTGGATTTTTTATGGGCTAGTAGCAAGCTACCCCTTGGCCTCACCAAAGTGGTTGAATTTTGCAGTGTTTTGATTGGTTTTTGGTGTATTTTAGTGGTCCAGTAACTGGGAGCCACATGGTCCAATGGGTGGCTTCCACATGGCCTCCCAATAATGGTAAAACAAATATGGTTATGGGCCAATCTACCCCACAGGGATTGAACATGAGACCTCCCACCAAGTAGCCAGGAGCCTTACCACTAGGGTGTACATTTTTTCTTATTAACTATAGCACAAAACCCATATTCAAATTTTATATCACCATTATATGGGGGAAGGGGCCAGGGATAATCCCTAGCCCCTGACCATGCTCAACACCACATAACCATGGCGGAGGAGAGCCAAGGGTTAGGACTTAGCCTCGACCCGAGATCTTAGCCCCGACAACATTACAACCCATCGAGCTGTAACCAGGAGCCAATACATAGGTGTTAAGGGCCTAGCTACGTTCATACAACCACCGCAGGTGACCACAGTGTAGATGCCACAGAAGCAAACCAAAGAGTGCCAAGGCATGGCCCCAATGCCAGTTGTTCTGGCATCGATATGACCACAGGCATGGAAAGTAAAAGGGCTCAATGGAGGTGCTAATATGTGGGGGCCAACCCCAGGTCCGATAGAACATAACGTGAATAATGCACATGATTTGGGATCTTTGGCAGGTAGCTTAGGCATTAAGGCCTAGCCCTCGAATCCACGGCACCCATGTAACCATTCGTCTAGGTGTTCAGGGCTTAACCGATGGGGGCGGGTGTTAAGGTCCAACGCTCAGCCTTATGTGCCCACATGACCATTTTTTCGGTCTCAAGGCTTTAGAGGCTGAATTAATGATCTGACAAAATGCACCTACGGAGGGTGGAATTATCACTCCATTAGAAATTTTCAGTGTCGATTTGTAGGACAATTACGAGAAGGGTGATTTTGTAGGATGGTTAACAGTCAAGTTCATGAGAGAGCTTGGAAGCTCATAAGTTTTAAAGATTTTATCCAAATTGAGCTTAGAAAGAGGATACTTAGGGGTTTTTGGATGTTCTAAATCCATTGCTAATCTCTAATTTCTTATTTGAGCACATCTACAAAGTCCTTGTTTGTCAATTTAATTGTATTAAATTGATTACATAAATTATCGACCGAAGTTGGTAAACTTATGAAGTGTAAGTGCACAATATATGCTAGAAACCTTTTTATTAAGTTGGATTTATTAATTGACTGAGTTATTGGAAATGTGTCTTTAAATTTTGTATTCCTATTTCAAGAACTCACACTTGAAAAAATTAACTCACACTTGCATAATGAAAACTATATTAACTCACACTTGAAAAATGAAAACTAAATTAACTCACTCTTGTAGAATGAAAACTATATTAACTCACACTTGCAGAATGAAAACTAAATTAACTCTCACTTGCTGAATGGAAACTATATTAACTCACTCTTGCTTCAAAATTGAAAGTTCAAGAAAGTAACTGCAAACAAACCAATCTTCTTCTGAAATTAAACTAATAAACTTTTAAATAAAACTGCTTTGAACATAAAGATAAAAGAAATCTATATACCCAAATATATAAAGAGAAACCTCTTATGTTATGAACTTGAAATGATTTTTAATGAAATTCCAAAGACATCACAAGGAAATCGTTGGTATTTTGATGATTCAAATCAGCTTCATAAACTATAAAAGAGAGTTAAGGTTAAACTAAGTTAAGAAAGAAATCTATGAATTATGAAATAAACATATGTGAGGATGCTACAACAAATAATTACGAAAAGGAAAATCTACAAGTTAAAAACCCTCACTGTTTGCAAGGGCCCTCCACAAACAGGCGGTCTCAAGCTCGAACGAAAAGTTAACTGTGCATCAAGTCTTCAAAGGTGCTTCCATTAAATAAAAACAAAGAGTTTCAAAATGATTACAGTCACAAAATATTCATTCACCATTGTCCCCTGTTTTATCCTGCCTTATAGTATTTATAAAATCCATTTAATAAATGTTTGAGGCTTTCATGCCTACTTTCGGCTAACAGAGTTCTAATTAGAACTTATCAAACCAAGATTTCTAATTTTAGCTTCTAACAGATAGCGATTCACTCACGATTTGATATTTGACAAAGCAAATCATGAGAAGTTTTCATCTCGGACTCTCGCTCACTTGCTCCAGCTATGTGTTGACTTTTACCTTTGACCACATGATTCAGGATTTCTTCTAATGATTTGGTGCATATGAATAGGAGGAGGTCGTTGAGGGGATCAACTTCTTTCTTCCCATATATTTCTTTCCTTGAATGGCACCCCGAACCGTGTTCAACAATAGAGTTGGCTACAGAAACAGATGTTAGCTGGAGAATTGCATGAATCTAGTAGCCAATGCAAAATTTAACTTAATAATAAGGAACATTTTTAAATATAAAAAATAGGATAATTAGTACCTTCCCTATGTCAAAAACCTGCAATTTGATGCCTATGAAGTCAAAAATAATGGTCAAGGAGAAGGAAAATGAGTGAAGAAGAGTGTCAAGATGAAGCATTCATGAGGCTCTACGTCCCCCCACACGGAGGTCATTGCATTTCCTCATTCAAAAATGAAAAAATTAGTTCCCTTTGTCAACTATTGCATCTCCTTTGAAACTCGAGCTAACACATCTAAATTTGTATTTTACACATTTTTCCTTGTCATTTCCATCCTTGGCTTCTTCACCAGAATTTTGTATTTCAGATTTATCACTTTTCTTTTAAGGACCTTATTCTTTTGTTTCAGCTTCTTATTTTTCTTATACCACTGGCCCAAATGTAAGAGAATATTGTTGTTTTGGTTTCTTTTGATTTCATTTTGCATCTTCAAGGCTTCATGTTCCTTTTCAATGTGTCTATTTAGCATATCCAGATCAAAGATTTCTTGTTTTAAAATATTTATGACTGGAGGTTCTTGTGGGCGACTAGACTGATCTTATTTTTCATGCACTATTCAACCACATGTCTTTTCTGTTGCTTTCTTCTCTAGAGATTCAATATAAGCATATATCTCTTGTTGTATTGGATCTATCTCTGGTGTTCCTCAGCCTAGGCTTTGAATGGGTGAAATGACAATAGGTGAGGGAGTCTTCTGCTTCTCCGTTTCCTCATATTCCATGACTTTTAGCAATGGCTCCTTCAGGGATTGATTAAGCATGGCACTTCTTATCACATTTGATGGAGGAGGGTTTTTTATTTGAATTCTTTTCTTTTCTTTTTTGACCTCCTCTATCTCCTTGGATGTGTTTTCTTCTTCTTTGTTGACTTTCTTTCTTCTAACAGTGTGCTTTTTTATGCTTCCTAAATTTTTTGCAGTAGGAATTTCATCCTCTGATTGTTCTTGGGCCTGTTCTTAAGGTAACTTTTGAATATGGCATTTAGATACTCTTTTTCTCCCTCTTTTTCCTTTACTACTACGGCCCCGTTCTTCTTCTTCTTCCTTAAAATGGTTTCTACGTAAGAAGTTTTACCAATCATCTCCTAAACCCTAAAGGTGGAATTCAATAAGCATTTTGATGAGGCCATTATGATACATAGGGGTTTCTATAAATTGAATCATTTTCTGTACATGTCCTTACATTTTTCTTAAATTATTCAACAAAAAGTATGGGAGATTGATCTCATTTCCTTCCAGAAAATGCATCATTAGGAGAATTTTATGAAAGAACATGCAGCCAAACCTTCCTTCATAAGAGATAAATTTTTGAATAACCAATAATAGATTTATCCATTTACTTTTAAGTGGAGTTCTTGTGATTCCTTTCTTGAAAATGGATATGTCCATACTTGGATTCTTTAAGAAAAATCCTTATTCCTCACTTTCTATGCCTCTATTTTTAAACCATCATTCTCCTCCTCTAGATAGGTTGGTAGCTTCAACAATAAGGGACTTTGTCACTACGGATTTAATATCTCCAATCTCAGCTTCTACTCTAGCAAAATCTCTGGTGAAGGATTTGGTCACCTCTGTTGAAAAAATCAATTTTCTCCAAGAAATGTAGCCACTGCGTTTTCTGCAGCATCTCTTTCACTTGCGGGTAACCTTCCCTGAACTTTCTTCCATTCGGTTTAGACCTCACAATGATCCCCATGATCAAAAAGTTTTTCCTTTGACTTGCTTCTTGACAGGTAATGGATCAAGGTTTCAGAATGAGGGGTTTCGGCAAGGGTATAAACGAAAATGAGGATGAGAGATGAATGAGTGAAGTGATCGTTCTAGAGTATTTAATGAATGTGAGTTGGTGATTTCAGCCATCTCTTCAATGAATTTGAATGTGAGTTGGGAGTGTTGTGAAATGATAGGAGGAAAATGGCGGTGTAATGGTGATATGATTAAAATATCTTTCAACCTTAGGCAATGATGGTTTTTAATCGGCGGTACAATCATCATAAAATTCATATACTTAATGTTTTTTTATCCTCATAACTAAATTAAATGTTTGCATACCTTTGCGTATCCTTACTTTGATATTTCTGACCTTTGTTTTCTCCTTTCTTCATTGTATTCAAGTGCTTTCAAGAATGAATTTGATCACTGATTCAATTGCTCTAATTGGTGGTTCTTGTTAAACATCAACTGCAGAATTTTGTGAAAGCTACAAATTTCTTTCTATTCTGTAGCTATTTTATTTCTGAAAAGAAAAAGGGACAAAAAGAAAATGGGAATGGAAAATAAAATTTAGAATGCCAAAATTACTTGGTTTTCACCCTAAATTTTCGGTATAAACTGCCAATAGTGTTGGTTTTCATGTTTATATATATATAGTATATATTATATATATATTTCTAATACAGTATACTATTAATATCATTTTTTTTTTTTTTTTTTTTAGAAAATAAAAATACTTATAAGTCAAGTTGGAGGAGAAGAAAAATGTTTCTTAACCAACTGGAAATCAATGTTGTCTTGCAAATGTTTGATAAACTCCTCCTTTGTCAATGGATTACGATAGATTCTTAATCGATGACCATTCACAAGAAAACTGGTTCTTTCTTCATCAATAGTTCTGATCCTAATTTCACCATTATCAAAGATTGTTTCAATCCCATAGGGCCTAAGCCAATGATTTTGAAATTTCCCTTGGAAATATTTGAACTTTGAATCAAAAAGTAATTCCCAATCTCCTGGCTGGAACTTTTTTTCTTTGATATATTTTTCATGTCATCTGGATCTCTGTTGTTGAACTAGACTAGTTCTTTAGATTGCATCTTGTCTTATTTCATCAAGTTCATTTAACTGCTCCATCTTTTATCTTTATGCTTCTGAAAGGTGAAGACCCAATTTAACTATTGCCTTGAAAATTTTGACCTAAAACTCAATCGGAAATAGGACTTGTTTCCCATAAAAAAGCTCATAGGGAATTTGCCCTATATTATTTCTCCATGTGGTACGGTATGCCCATAAAGCTTCTGGAAAATTTTCTTCCCAATCTCTTCTATACAGATGCATAGTTTTAGTGAGAATTGCTTCAATTACTTTATTGGTGGACTCCACTTGTCCATTTTCTTGTGCATGGTATGGAGTGGACTTCTGATGTTTGATTTAGTACTCCTCCATTATGTTATATACCAAATTGGATGTGAATTGAGTACCTTGATCTATTACAATTTCCCTTGGGACACAAAAATGAGTAAAGATATCATTGAAAAAAAATGAAACTACAACATTTTCAATAGCAAAAGGAAGTGCTTTAACTTCTACCCATTTTGTAACATAATCAAGGCAAACAAGAATGTACCTTTCTTGCCTCGATGGTGGATTGATTGGACCAAAAAACTCCAGAGACCATTTTTCAAAAGGCTTAATAAGTACCTGAGTTTATAGAGGCATCCCATCAGAAGGAACAAGTTTCCCCATCCTTTGACAACTATCACATCTCTTAACATACTCCTTGGCATCCTTAAAAAGGGAAGGACAATAGCATCCTAAGAGAAGCACTTTGTAGGAAGTTCTTTTGTCAGTGAAGTGTCCTCTAGATGGCTCACCATGACAAGATTTCAATATCTCTGGTACTTCATCTTCTCTAACAGACCTTCGGATGATCAGATTTGGCCCTATTTTATACAATTCTTCATTTATCCATGAATAAGATGCACTAATTTGAATTACCTTCCTTTTTTCTCAAGGAGATAAATATGATGGTAAATTCCCTGTAGCCAAATAATTAGCAATATCTGACAACATAGGTGATTTAGTAGGTACTGCAAAAAGATATTCATCCGGGAAATTGTCTTCTACAGGTACATCATTATTATCATTTTAAATTCTACACAAAAATTCAACAATTCTATTTTGTTTCCTAGGTTGATTCAAAATAGTGATGTTAAACTCTTGTAACAACAACAACAACCATCTTCTAATTCTGCCATTAGTGATAGGTTTATTCATTAGGTACCTAATTGCAGAATGATATGTATGTACCAAATTTTCATAGCCAGTAATGTAATGTCTAAATTTATTGATTGCATGGACAACAACTAAAAACTAATTTTCTGTTACAGTATAATTTAACTCTGCAGGAGTTAAATTTTTACTGGTGTAATAAATGGCGTAAGGACTTAAATCCTTTTTCCCTAGTAAAACTCCTAAAGTTGTGTTTGAAGCATCAATTGAAATGTGAAAAGGTAATTTCCAATTTGGTCCTCTAAGAATGGGTGCTTCAGAGATTTTCTCTTTTAATGTTTCAAAGACCTTTTGGCAGTGAAAATTCCAAATGAATTCGCAGTGTTTTGTGAGTAGTTTGAAAAGTGGAGATGCATTTTTTGTAAAGTTTTCTATGAATCTTCTATAATAACTAGTGAAACCAAGAAAACTTCTAACATCTCGTTGAAAAATTGGAACTGATAATTTAGAATTAACTTTACTTTATATGTGTCCATTTTAATTCCATTTCTTGAAATGTGGTGTCCTAAAACAATTCCCTCAGTAAACATCATGAAACATTTTTCATGGCTTAATGAGAGATTTTTCTCTTTACATCTGATGAGAACTTTCTCCAAAATTTTAAGAGCTTCTTCAAAAAGTAAACTGTAAAATCATCCATATACACTTCCACACAATCATGAATTAGATCAGAAAAGATGCCTAATACTGCTCTTTGGAATGTTGCAGGTGTATTACATAATCCAAAAGGAAGTACTCGGTAAGCATAACTTACCCATGGGTAGGCAAATGTAGTTTTATCTCAGCCTTCTAGGGCTACCTAGATTTGATTATACCCACTAAAACCATCTAAAAATGAAAAATATTTCTTTCCTGCCAATGTATCTAAAACCTTATCTATGAAAGGAAGTGGAAAGTGATATTTTAAAGTGGCTTTATTCAATTCCCTATAGTCAATACACACTCTCCATTTTCCATTTTTTTAGGAACAATTACTAAGGGTGAAATCCACTAATTGTCTGATATTGGATAAATGAAGTTGACATTCAACAGATTTTGTAGTTCCTCCTTAACAATTCCCTTAGATTTTGATTCATTCTTCTTTGAGGTTGTCGAACTGGTTTGGCATTTTATTCAATGTAGATATGATGTATACAAGTATTAGGATCAATTCCCTTCATGTCAGTGTATTCTCATGCATAGGCAAAGGAATGTTCTTTTAACATATTTATTAATTCTTTCTTTTGAAATTCTCCAAAATTATTGTTGGTATTCAAAGTTTTTCCTTGAAAGATTTCAATTGTAGAATTGCCAAATTTTTCCATAGAAGGCAAGGATAGTTGACGAGATGATAAATATTCAATATTGTATTTTTCTTTAAAACTCTGACTAGATTCACAATATGATGAAGATTCATTATTTTCTGTTAAATTCAAAATTTGATCTTCCTCATATATTTTTGAAGTAGAAAAGATTGGTCTTATATCAGTGTCATCATCTATCCCTTCTTCATTTTCAACCTCTATTGTTGTTTTTGCAGGTGGATACAATGTGAATTTCTTTGTTGAGCTCCCATCAGAAATGAACATATCACCATATATACAATTTTTAAAAGCATCGGTTGTAGCTATCCATGGTCTTCCTAGAATCAATGGATGTCCTTCTAAGTTATTCTTGGGTGTTAAAATCATAAAATCGACAGGGTATTCCCAAGAATCTAAGGATACATATATATCTTCTAATACACCATCAGGTTTGATTACAGATCTATCTACCAATTGTAACAGTGTAGTTGTATATTGAAGATTAGAAAGTTTTAATTGATTCATAGTTTGTTTACTCATGATGTTTATAGTTGCTCCTAGATCAATCAATGTATTTGGGATCTCTACATCATTGATGTGTGTTTTCACAATGGGACTTCCTAGATGAATATAATTCTGAATTGTTGTCTTACCCATCATGATATCTGCAATTTTTCCAACTAGTTGGATTCTTTTGATTTCATTTCTTTTTCTTCCTCGTCTTTTTATGCTCAATTCCCTAATTATCTTTGCAAAAATTTGTATTTCCTTAATGGCTTGTAGAAAAGGAATCTTTATGCAAACATTCTTCAGTTCATCTAACATGTCATAATCAGGCAATAAAATTTGATTTTCTACCCCTTCATCAATCTTTAGTCTCTCAGAAAAATGTGGTTTTGAAACAGACACTGAAGGTTGTTCCATAATAGGAATTCATTTATTTGAATGTTTTGGAGTAAGTTGTTTTTGAGTTTTTTCTTTTTCATTAAGAGACTTTTCTTCTTCAGAGATTTTTTTTTTCCACTTTCTTGAATAACCACTGATGGGGACTTTTTTCTAATATTCTACCAGATCTAAGTTGAACATTGTTTAAATCTAATGGAGTTATCATGTAAGTTTGAAAATTTTGTCCTTCCATATTGTAAACAGGTTGTGAATTTTTATTATAGGAAATTGGTTTTGTCTTTGAGGAAATGGTAAAGAAAGTTGTGGATTCAGATTGTGAGGTTGAGTTCGTTGAATGGGCTGAGGATAATATTGTGGAGGAAAAGTAGGATATGATTGTTGAAATTGCGAAAAATGAGGATATTGAGGGTACTTTCCATAAGGATTTTTCCATCCTTGTGACTAAGGTTGTGGCCAAGATTGCCAAGGCATTAGGGCAGTGCAATTACTTTGTGATGATTGTGCAAATGGTTGAGTGTTAAAGCCTTGAGTTGTATTTGGCTATGGATTTTGCCAAGGTATTTTAGCGATAAAACAAAGAGGATCTACCTGATTTGGTACTCCATCTTAATAGACAACTTTAAGGCTTGGTTTTGAGGGACATTCTTTTGTATCATAATTTTATGCACATTTAACACAAGTTTCTACACTCTTTAAATTAAGAGGACATTCCCTCAAGGCATGTTTGTTTTTGCATTTAGGGAAAAAAATGAACAATGCAACATTTTCACCTTTTTGTTTGTTTTGTATTTTAAGGGTGTCAATTTGTTCACTAAGACTCCCTAAAATATCTGTTTTAAAATTATCAAGAAAATTTCCTAATTCTTCTCTACTTATTGTCCCAACTGCAGATTTATTAATCCTTGATAAAAGTGGACCCCTTGGATTTTTCCGAGTTCTTGCTTTGCCTCTTGAAATGTGTATGCATAACTCACAAATTTCTCCTAGTGAAAATTGAGAAATGTATCCCTTACCCATTAGATTGAGAATATCAATCCACTCATCTTTAATGGATTTCAATAAGAGAGCTTTCAAAGTTTACTCATCTAGATTATTCAATTTTTCCCTTTTAACATTATAAGAAAATCTTTCAACGAAGTCTTCAAGATTTTCATCTTCTTTCTGTACCATTTTAAAGACTTCATCCTTAATACTATGGGGCATATAGTAGTCCTTATATTTCTCTAAGAATGTAGTTTTCATTTGTTCCCATGTTCTTATGGAGTTTATCTCTAAACTCATAAACCATTTTAATGTTGCTTCTTGAAGGGTTGCAAGGAATAATTTCAACTTTTGAGCATCATGCAGACAATCATATGATCTACACAAGACTTCAAATTCAAAGATAAATGTCTCAAGATATTCACTCCTTAGTCCATGAAAGTTTGGAAGGATAGAGGGTGAGATATTTTTCATTGTCACAGTTAAATATTCATCGAGGATAGGAAATCCAAAGGGTTCTAGATTTATCTCTTCTCCTCTTCCTCCACCTCTTACACTGCCCCTTTTTCCTCCTCTTCCTCCTTCAATCCTAGGTTGTTCACCATTAAAATTATGTACCTCTCCTTCCCCTTCTCCAACCATTGTAGATTCTTCAGAACTAATATAGGGTTCTAGTTCTAAGATTGGGTATTCAACTTCCTCTAGTTCTTATGCTTCTTCTATCAATGGTTTAAAATAGGCTTCTTCTTCCTCTTCTTCAGTAGGAACTTCTAACTCTTGAGCTAGAATTTTTTCTCTAGTTGAAGATAGGAAAATTACTCATGTTCTGGGGGATATAGGATCTTCTTCTTCTATTATGGCTTCTGTTAATGAAGTTGGTGAATCTCTAGGTTGGATTTCGGATCTTAATACCTCAAGGAGTTTGTGTTTCCCTGTTATGGATGGAACTCAAGTTTGTGTTTACCTGTTATGGATGGAACTCAAGTTTGTGTGGTTGGTGTGTGTTGAAGCCCCGAAAATCGGGTCTACAACAAGGGGGATACCCACCTGGTCCGGACCTTGAAAACATCTCCCTTTCCGTTTGGGATGGTGGGTTCAATTGGGGATAATGGGACCAATTTCTCAATTTGTGTGTGTTGATAAGAATTGATATTTCCTTTTTTTGAAATATTTCTAAGTAAACTGTTTTTAATCTAATGTCTAATTTAAAACATGCAATTGTATTCTAATGAACCAAAATATCTAATTCTAAAACTAACCCGGGATTCAACTTTTCAATTATGCGATCTAAAAAATTTCTAACAGCAATTGGTAATAAAGATCATTCAATCATTATGAGAAAATAATTCGATAAAAATGAATTGTTTCGTATAAGGAATTAGCCGAAACAAATGTGAGAAGCATATTGCACAACAAGTCATTCATACATTAATCATAAACAGAATAGGTATCACCGTACAAAAGTGCCAAATGATAACTCAAACATTCAAGCCTTCATATATAAATAATTGAGCATAAAATATTACTTTGACACATAAGCAGAAATCATTAAGAGATAAAAGTACCATTGATAACAAGTTCTACTCATAAGCTTCAGCAATATAGATTTATCTCTTCCTAATTCAACATCTACTAAGAGTACAAAAGTGCAATTCAGTAGCAGACATTAAACACAAATATCAATAAATCTCGTTCCATTCATTCATCAAAACCTCCTCTGAGAGTGCAAAAGTGCATGTTCTGAGGAAACGTTTTTGAAAAATTTCAGGACCCTTCTATGCATGAGAGGGGTTAAAATAATACTACTTAAATACTAAAAATAGTTTATTACAAAAATATAGAAGGAGGTTTAAATGACCGTCCTCATCTAACGCAAAAATAAATCAAAACTAAAACTAAAACTAAATCTGGAAATTAACTATCTATGTATCTGTTCTCTGAGGTCGCAAGCATTCAGTATCGGCTTGAGGAGCGTCGGTTGGCTGACTTCCGATTTAAGTTGCCCTGCAAAAAACAGAGTCGGCAAGTGCTGGCGCTATCTTCTCGGCAGAGTTCGTAAGGCATTTGAGAGTCATGCATTGACTGTGTGGTTTAACCAAGTACTACCAGTAAGTATCCCAATTCAACTTGGTTAACTTCTAGATGGACTCTTTCCTTTCTTTAGCTTTTTGTCTTTAGCTTGTCTACAGTTGTTGCACCTTTGGGAGAAATCCCAAAGCAGTCTTTGATATGAAGTTTGCTCTGTGCAGGTTTTCACTAACACAGTCAATGACGTTATTTTCCACTGTAGCTACTTCTTCTGCTGCCTGTTCTGCCTTCCTAATCTATGTATCCCACCTATGAAAGAGCATTTCTTTGTGGGCTTCATTGATTCTGACCATGCCTGCTTCCTTTCCTTCTTCCTGCCACGCGTCGGGCGCTGAATGGGATCGCTAGGTTTCAACCAAATCCACTTACCGCCCAAGGGTGCCCCCGATAAATACTGTCGGTTTTGGAGTGTGGGTCTTGCCATTAGCCTTTAGCGTCTTTCCCCACAGTTTTCCCGGCTTACATGCGACCGAGTGCTCCGGGGCTTTCCTTCTCGAGGGGTTTTTCCCAGTGATGCGCGATTAGCACCAAAACTGCCTCATTTTCCCGATCTGGGCTTCCTTGGTGCTAGTTTTTCCTCCTGCGCGGTCTCGATGGGCCTCGATCAACGTGCTTTGCCCTTTTTCAATGGTTCTCCCCTTACTGACCAGTTCTTGGTGCACTCCGCCCAATCTTCATTTTTCTTGGCGAACTTCTCCACGAACTGTTTGTTGTAGCTTGCCTGCAGCTCTGGTAGATGATACATAAGCCTCAAATCTTGTGGAGTGAATGACCCAATGAGGTCTTGGCCTTGAGACTTGAATTATCTGTCTATTATATCAGCACTGTCCAGTACCCACTTGACCATGTATGTGTATGGAAGAATCTTGGGTCTCCCCGCTATTCGGTGCAAGAATGAACATACAAGTTCAGTGATTGATGCCTCAGACGACCCGCGTGAGTCTACTGTTGCTTTAACTTCCATGACTCTAGGATTTTCTTCTTCGAGCAAACTGTACATGCCTTCCCAAGTGGTTATGCTGGCATCTCTGTTACAGGTGGTGTCTGTGTATAAGGGCGTCATTTCTTTGTCTTCAACAACTGGAGCATTTCCCTTCTTTCCCATTACACTCTAAACAATGTTGTGTATATTACTCTGCTTTCTGCTCCTGCAGATTTACAAGTAAGGAAAGAATAATGGTAAGAGATAAGGTGACGGGAAAGCTCTTTAATTCGAAAATCATATCAAATATATCACCCTACGTGAAATAACCTTTCGATCAGATCTAAATCTTATCTCATAAATGACCATCAACTAACCATTAAATTGACATTAATGCCCATAACTTGGTATCGGATTACGAGAAAAACTTTATTGAACGATGAGCCCTGCAGATCTGCAATAAAGCGATTTTGTGATTTGCTTCGCAATATTGCAGATCGCAATATCGCTAATCCGTTTCGTTAACAATCATTTATCACCTTATGCATTTGCGAGATGACCTATCGCATATCGCCGGATCGAGATAGTTTATCTTAGGTGATACTTGCGGCATATGAAAGCTGCGATGCGTGATGGGCCTTTAAGGCGTGCAATCTCACATTGCGTTTTTGCAATTTCGGAAGTTTGCTTATATGGTGTCCTCCATTAGCCTTTGCAATGTGATGTCTTATTGTTAAGAGAACGATTTTATTCAGAACTTATCATAAAACTTAAGTTTTTGGATTTTGTGGTGTTTTCCTAAGTTTATGGTAGTGTCTTTTATTCAAAGTGGAAACATAAGTGCTAGTTTTTACTTTTTAGAAGGGTCCCCATTTATTTAGCTTTATTACTAAAGCTAAATAAAATGGGGGTTGTTGTTGGCCACAACAATGTGGCACTACAAAGTTGTGGTGGGGTAAGTGATGTTGTTGGAATTAAACTCTTTCCTATACCTACAAATCTACCCCTAGAGTCTCTTTCCCTATGCATATCATGTTTTTGTTTTTGTTTTTTTGTTTTTTTTTATCCAAAAGAAATAAATACTTCTATTTACACCTCCCCGACAACGGTGCCAAAATGTTTGTCAATTTAATTGTCTTAAATTGATTACATAGATTATCAACCAGAGTTAGTAAACTTATGAAGTGCAAGTGCACAATATATGCTAGAAGCCTTTTTATTAAGTTGGATTTATTAATTGATTGAGTTATTGGAAATGTGTCTTTAAGTTTTATATTCCTATTTCAAGATGAAATTAACACTACTATCTAGTGAAAATAAAATGATTGTGAATTTAAAGTAATATTTCTTACTTGAAAAAATAAAACCATAAAGAACTCGCACTTGCAAAAAAAAAACTCACACTTGCATAATGAAAACTATATTAACTCACACTTGCATAATGAAAACTAAATTAACTCACTCTTGCAGAATGAAAACTATATTAACTCACACTTGCTGAATAGAAACTATATTAACTCTCTCTTGCTTCAAAATTGAAAGTTCAAGAAAATAATTGCAAACAACTCTTCTTCTGAAATTAAACTAAGAAAACTTTTGAATAAAAATGCTTTGAACATAAATCTCAAAGAAATTTATATACCCAAATCTATAAAGAGAAACATCTTATGCTATGAAGTTGAAATGATTTTAATGCAATTCCAAAGACATCACAATGAAATCACTGGTATATTGATGATTCAAATCAGCTTCAGAAACTATAAAAGAGAGTTAAGATTAAACTAAGATAAAAAAGATATATATGAATTATGAAATAAACATATGTGAGGATGCTACAACAAATAATAACAAAAAAGAAAATATACAAGTTAAAAACCCTCACTGTTTGCAGGGGCCCTCCACAAATAGACGATCTCAAGCTCCAACAAATAGTTAACTATACATCAAGTCTTCAAAGGTGCTTCCATTAAATAAAAACACAGAGTTTCAAAATGATTACATTCACAAAATATTCATTCATCGTCGTCCTCTGTTTTGTCCTGCCTTACGATATTTATAAAATCCATTCAATAAATGTTTGAGGCTTTCATGCCTACTTTCAGCTAACAGAGTTCAAATTTAAACTTATCAAGCCAAGTTTCCTAATTTTAGCTTCTAACTGATAGTGATTTGCTCACGATTTGCTATTCGGAAAAGAAAATCATGAGTCGTTTTCATCTCAGACTCTCGCTTGCTTGCTCCAGCTATGTGTTGACTTTTTCCTTTGACCACGCGATTCAGGGTTTCTTCTAATGATTTGGTGTAGATGAATAGGAGGAGATCGTTGAGGGGATCAACCTCTTTCTTCCCATTTATTTATTTCTTTGAAAGGCACCTCAGACCCTGTTCAACAATGGAGTTGACTGCAAAAACAGATGTTAGCTATAGAATTGAACGAATCAAGTAGCCAATGCAAAATTTAACTTAATAATAAGGAACATTTTTGAAATATGAAAAATAGGATAATTAGTACCTTACCTATGCCAAAAACTTGCAATTCGATGCATATAAAGTCAAAAATAATGGTCAAGGAGAAGGAAAATGAGTGAAGAAGAGTGTCAATATGAAGCATTCATGAGGCTCTACAATCCCTTTGCAAGTTTGAGACTAAAGGTGTATGGAGCAGTGGGGGTTTGGAAGCAATTCTGGGAGGTATTTAGGAATGGAGAATACCTTGTTGGGATATTCTCACTTCCAGAAGGCTACTCCACTAGCTGTAACTAACAGGGTTCAACTTCTCTCAACATGAAGTTTTGATTATGTGCTTCAATGTGGAACTGACGGGTTCACGTGATATTTTTAACTCATTTCCGTTGAAGTATGTCATCTTTGTAGGAGATGTATTAAGTTGTTGATGTTTTTAGCATTCTTTGTAGGAGAACATTACCTTGGAGGGATAATAACCACATATTTACATGCAACAAATGTTTATGTACTTCATTTTGATACTGAATATATGAGTGGTCTAGTCATGTTGACAAGCTTGGAGATGTAGCCCAGGAGGGGTGAACTTTGTAAAAAAAGCCTTTGTCTTGCTCTTCATTATTCCTTCATGGATTATGTGTGTTAGGCTCATTGTGTTCTGTTACATATGAAGACTAATTCATATTTGAAGAGATACTGAATAAACTTGTTGTTTCAAGACCCATTTTTAACCTTGCAAAGCATAGGCATGGTCCTAAAAAAAATTTATTTGATTTTGGAAAAAGGAAGAAATCACCTAAATCAAACTGATACCAAACTAAGGTAAATTTGGATTAGGTGATTTCTTCCTCTTTTCAAAAATCAAATAAACAAAAACTTAGGACCATGTCAAAGCTTTGCAATATTAAAATTGGGCCTTGACACAGCAAGTTTTTCAAATGTCTCTTCAATCATGAATTAGTCTTCATATGTAACTGAACATAACGAAAATAACACAAATAATCCATGAAGGCATAATGAAGAGCAAGACAAAAGGATTGTAGATGGATTTTACCCCTCTTAGGCTACATCTCTAGGCATGTCAACATGACTAGACCATTCATATATTTAGTATCAATGAAGTACATAAACATTTGTTGCAAGTAAATATGTGGCTATTGCCCCTACAAGCTAATGTTCTCCTACAAAAACTCTCACAACAGAAACAACTCAAAACATCTCCTACAAAGATGACATACTTCAACTTAAATGAGTTAAAAACTTCATGTGAACCATTCAATTCCACATTGAAGCACATAATAAAAACTTCATGTTAAGAGAAGTGTAACCTAACGTAAACCATGTTGGTTATCTTTTCTGTTGTAGCCTTCTGGAAGTGGGAATACCCCTACAAGGTTTTCTCCATGTGAAAATGCCTCCAAAACTACTTCCAAACCCTGATTGATCAATACACCTTTAGTCCAAAACTTGCAAAAATTCTTTGTAGATGTCCTCAAATAAAAAAATAGAGGTTACCAATGGATTCGGAACATCCAAAACCCCCTAAGTAGCCTCTTCCTAATCTCAATTTGGATGAAAACTCAAAACGTTATGAGCTTCCAAGCTCTCTCATGAACTTGATTGTTGACCATCCTAAAAATTGGTCATTCTGGCTAACTATCTTACAAATCCACCCTGAAAATCGCTAATGGAGTGACAATTCTTCCCTCCGCAGGTGCATTTTTGAGTTGTTATTGTTCTGAGAGTTCTTGGAAGGTAAAAGGGCTCAATAAAGGTGCTAAGATGTGGGTTCTAGCCCCGGGTTCAATGGACCTTATATGACCGAGCGCTAGAGGTAAAGGGGCCTGATGAGTAGGGCAGACATTAAGGCCCAGCCCTCGAACCCATGGTGCCCATGTAACCACTTGTCCAAGTGTTAAAGGCTTAATCGGCAGGGGCGAGCATTAAGGCCCAGCCCTTGACAAAGGTGCTAAGTGTGGGGGTTGGCCCTAGTCAATTTCAAGACCCGTACTTAATCTTGCACAGCATTGACACGATCTTAAGTTTTTGTTTATTTGATTTTGGAAAAGAGGAAGAAATCACCTAATTCAATTTCAGATCAGTTTGTTATTAGAGCACCAATTGACCAAGTTGCAAGATGGGTAGCAAAAAAGAATATCCAAGACCTAGAGAAGAAAAATTTCGCTCCTTGGATGGAAAACATAGAAGTGAGAAGAATGTTGGAGATAACCAAAGAGGAGAAGAGACACATGTGTTTTGTATTGTAGCAAATTCTTGATGAGCAAGTTGTAGAAAGTTTAACTCCTACACCAGCAAGGGAAACCTCCAGATTGAGGTCAGTATGTGGTCATGGTTCAAATAGTGGTTTTGAACCATATGTGGAAGATGTTGCATGTGCATTTTACAAACATCGTCAAGAATCACACCATATGCCAGTGGATAAGAGTGGATGGCTAGAGTCATCTACAAGTTGGTCATCATTGGAATCATCAAAAGCTGACAAGATGAATGATAAATTTAAGCAGGTAATTAATATCTCAAGTTCCACTCCTTCCATTTTCATGCATAACAACTCTTTTGTAGCATTTCCAAGACATGGGCGCCACGGGCGCCACGGGTCCAAGACGGGATATGAAGGTGGAGGTCTTGGAAAAAATGGTCAAGGTATTACCAATCTAATTATGGTTGACGAAAGACCAAAGTACCAGGGATTGGGATATATCTGAAATGAGTTTGGAGAATGCTCCAAACAGCTTGAGGTACATCAAACATTTGAGAATGAGATGTCACCACCTTGTGGCAACCGTCGAAGTTGCAACTTTAAAGACAAGTATATCTCTCAAGAGTGTTTTCCAGTGCATGGAAATTTTGAATACTTGTGGAGTCAATAACCTTGTACATTTTTTTATGCTTCTGACCATTGCATGGTTGTATGTGAACAACGTATGATAATGGTTAAATGAATGAACCAAATTTTAGGCATCAAGAATAATGACTTTATTTCGCAAAAAAGAACTTCTATGTCAGGAAAAAAGAAGTTTTTATGTGCTCATTGCAAAGTGTATGGACATGACATCGACTCGATGTTGGAAGTTGCATCCGTAACTTCGTTCAAGGAAAGGTAAAGAGATTATGTTGCATAATGCAAGGGAATCAAAAGATGGAAAAGAAGACTCTCCACAATCCTAAGCGACCTTTAAGATGGGATGGTGCAACAAGAGAACCCACAAGCCTAGGAGAGGCAAAGTTTGGGTACACGTATTGTAAATTGGTTTTGTAAAATTTTTAAATACTTGTTTTCATTACCTATTTAGGTACTTTTGTAAAGTGAACATTCATTTTTACTATGTTCATCAAGTAGATGTTTTTCATTGATGTATGTATTGGCTTGTTATAAGTCCACATGTTCAAGGACTTTTGTGAATGTACAAGATTGTCATTCAAAGTTGTCTATTAGTTGTCATATGTTCACTAATACAAGTATTCGATTTGAAACTTGTGTGAATTGAACCTTTGTTTTTAAGATTGTATAAGATGACTATATATTGTAGGCAAGGTCAAACATATCATGGAAAAAATTTCAGCAATGTACTTCTCATGTACAAGCTCAACTTGAAGACGTTAAAACAAGTTTATTTTGTTTCTGAATTCCTAGATGGGGTCACGTTTGTCTTCAATAGTTTAAACTTCAAGATGAAGTGTTTTTGGAGTTGTGCAAAGATGAGGGTAGAGAGAATGTTCAAATTCCACTCATCAATATTTGGTTCCTGCAATAGTGATAAGAATGATGACTCAATTCCTAACAGGATAATAGGTCTTCATGAGGATGATAAGTGAAGTGCGTTGATTGGGGATTGAAAGGCACCCATTGAAAATTTTGCAATTTAGAGTGAATTTTTAGGTATTTTTGAGTTCCTTTGTATTGACTAGGGAAGTAAACTTTTGGAGTCCAAAATTTCCTAGTGGAGAGATGTAATTAGGTGATCAATTTTAAGCTAAAAAACAAAAATTCCTAGAACTTCTTGAAACTAGCGCCAAATCGAAGAGTTCACCGATTTAAATCCAACGCAACTTGAATCACTCAAAACCAATATCGTATGCTCCCAATATTGCGTTATGATCGTTTTACCAAACATACAAAAAAATTGCAGGTAAGCTCACTATGCAGTTTGTACGCTGACTAGGCAGGGTGATTAGACATGTTGACTGGGTTTCTTGGACCTTTGGTAGGTTTCCGCTTGTCCTCTTTGGATTGGTTCGAATTCATTGTGTTATGGTTGGTTGTTGGTGTTTTTATGTGGTCTAATAATTGGGAGCCACGTGGGACAATGGGTGGTTGCCTCGTGGCCTCCCAATATTGGTCTAAAAATTATGTATGGGCAAAACTACCCCATAGGGATCAAACACGAGACCTCCAAGCCAGCAGTCAAGCGCCTTACTACTAAGGTGCACGGTGGTTCTCACAAACCATAATGGAAAACTTCTATTTAAGTTTTGCGCATATGTTAATTGGGGGAAGGGGCTAGGGCTAAGCCCTAGCCCCCGGCCACCCAACACCCATGAGACCACAAGAAAGGGAGCCAAGGGATAGGGCTTAGCTCTAACCTGAGGTCTTGGCGCCCACAACATTACATCCCACGGGAGTATAACCTGGAGCCAATGTGGAGGAGCAGAAGTGTTAAGGGCCTAACCCTAGTCACATAAACACCGCAGGTGACCACAACGCAGAGGCCGTAGGCGCTAACAAGAGGGTGCCAAGGCATGACCCCAACCTTGTTTCCTTTGGCCTTGATACGACCATAGGCACGAAAGGTAAAAGGGCTCAACATGGGTGCTAAGGTGTGGGGGTCAGCCCCAGGTCCAATGGACCTTATATGATCGCGCACCAGAGGTAAAGGGGCCCGACGAGTAGGTTGGGTGTTAAGGCCCAGCCCTCGGACCCGTGGTGCACATATAACCACTCGTCCAGGTGTTAAGGGCTTAACTAGTGGTGGTGCGCATTAAGGCCTAACCCTCGACCTTATGTGCCCACACAACCATGTTTTTCGGTCTCAAGGCATTGGAGGTTGAATTAATGATCCGACAAAATGCACCCACGGAGGGCAGAAATGTTGCTTCGTCAGTGATTTTCAGGTTAGATTTGTAGGATAGTTAGCCAGAAGGTGAATTTGTAGGATGGTTAACAATCAAGTTCATGAGAGAGCTTGGAAGCTCATTACCTTTTGAGTTTTGATCCAAACTGAGCTCAAAAAAAGACTACTTCGGGTTTTTTGGATGTTCTGAATCCATTGGTAACTTTTAATTTCTGATTTGAGCACATCTACAGAGTCTTTTTGCAGGTTTGAGAATAAAGGTGTATGGATCAGTCAGGGTTTGGAAGCAGTTCTTGGAGGTATTTGGGCATGGAGACGACCTTGTAGTGGTATTCTCACTTCTAGAAGGCTATTGCAGCAGCTGTAACCAACAGGGTTCGGCTTAGGTTCAAATTATCTTAACATGAAGTTTGATTATGTGCTTCAATGTGGAATTGAAGGGTTCATATGATGTTTTTAACTCATTTCAGTTGAAGTATGTCATCTTGGAAAGGGTAATAGTCACATATTTACCTGCAACAAATGTTTATGTACTTCATTTTGATACTGAATATATGAGTGGTCTAGTCACATTGACAGGCCCAGAGATGTAACCCAGAAGGGATGAACTTCATCAACAAAAAAATTGTTTTGCTCTTCATTATGCCTTCATGGATTATGTGTGTTATGTTCATTATGTTTAGTTACATATGAAACTAATTCATCATTTAAGAGACATTGAACAACCTGTTGTTTCAAGGCCCGTTTTTAATTTTGCAAAGCGTTGATACGGTCCTAAGTTTTTGTTTATTTTATTTTGGAAAAGAGGAAGAAATCACCTAATCCAATTGGGACCCTGATTTGGTGATATCTCCCTTGCTATAGGTGGAATTTTTTCGCTTGTCAACAGTATGGAAAAACATCCCCAAGAAAGATAAGATCATTAGCTACTTGTCACTTTTTAAATCTTTCTTATGATCTTGATACTAGCAAGATTTCCATTATTGCACTCAAATTCCAATTCATGCTTAAATAAGAGGGGAAAGAGAAGAGAACTTGACTTAAGCCCTCACTGTGTGAAAAAAGGGTAGAGAGCCCTTTATTGACCATAAGGTAAATGCAAAATTATTAATCAGTGTTAATATTTTTCAAAATTAAAAAATAAGCATATTAAAAATATGAATAAATATATACTTGCAAAATACAAAACTTCTCATCATTCCCAATTTTATATTCCAATATTTATAATTCAGATTAAATATAGATAATAAATTATATTTCTTTTAAATTTAAAATTATTTAATGATAAAAAAATTTTCTAGTTCTTAGATTTTTGGACTTGATTAAAATTTTCAAAATTAAAAATATACAAATCAAAAATTTTATAATTTTTTATCATATTATCTATTTTGTATTTTGTATTTATATTTTCATTTATTTAATTTTTAATTAAATGATTTTTTATCTTTAATATTATATTCATATTTTTCAACTAGTTAGTTTAGACATAAATAGTTAGTAAATGCGACATTAATGGATATAAGCATCAAAACACATATTCTAAAATACATCTCACAGTGCCTAAATTAATTTATTATTATTATTAATTATTAAAAAATGATCATATATGAGCTAAAAAATATTCTTAATCACTACTATGAAAATTCTTAAACTTGTAAATAACTTTCTCTGCGATACCATGAGCCAATATCACGGTTTATAATTACCACTTTCTTAACATTACAAGAGTTGATATAAGATTTTCTTTAATTAATTAATTTGAGATAAATTAATTAAAAGTTTATAAGTAACTTGGAGATAAATATTAACCATTGATCTCCATATACAATTATGAATATTCCAACATGTTTCATGGAAGTTAAATCTCCACGGTCCACTTAATAATCATTGATAATTATATTAAAAATATGAAAAACCTATTCTAAAATAAAAATGTCTACATAATTAGTCTTTCGTGAACTAAAACCACATATATTATTTAAATACTAGAAAAAATGTAAAAAAACAAATAAAATTATTAAATTGAGAATATTAAACTTTAATTTCCATAATCAAACAAATAATAATTGATATATTAAATTTAAAAAATTTTAATAATATATATTTTTTTAATTTCGGAAAATTATTTTTGAATAATCCAATACACCGAATAATCCCACATATATCGTTAACCTTTGCAGCCTTTTGATTGATATAGTATATTTCTGTTTTGGAAAAACATCCTGCACCACTGCCCCTTCCCCTAATAAATAAATAAATAATAAATAAAAAAAATGGACTCAAGTTTCACTTATGATGAAACCCTCCAAGCTATTCTAAAAAATTTGTCAAACGTGGAGAGATGAATGCCAATTAAATGATGTTGATTCCATTGGTCCTTTCCACCATCGAGGGGTCCGGTGCTGGCACTGCATTTGAGTGAACACTCTCTCTATTTCGGGTGTTGGCACAAATACGCTGAATTTAACCTGTGTTTTATATTTGCCGATTATGTTTAGGTTAAGATGCATTCGAGCTCTTACCCAGTAAACAATGATTAATTGCCATTAAATAGATAAAATTTAAAATTATCAAACTGGGGTTTGAATAAAATGATCTGAGCTCCTGTCATCTAAAAGCGGCCCAGAGACCAAGAAACTATTCAAACACTTGGTTTTTATTTAATCCAAAAGACCATCACAGAATATTTATCCAAAAGAGCAATATGAGAACGAAAAGTACATCGAGAAAAGCAGCGTGTCCAAAAGATTGGACAGATTCATTATTCGTCAAAATTTAATGGGAAAGTTTGGTATCCCGAACTCTCATACCCTTTTTGTTTTTATTTCGGATAACCAGCGGATTACACTGCAATGGTTCGAACAGCATTCCTGGATGAACTATCCCTTCAAATTCAACCGGATTTGACTTGAAGGTGAATCTTTCTACAGCATTATCCGCGAATCTTGGCATTCCAATGATTTAAGTTCTAGAAGCTCCTTTTCGGAAAAATTGATTGGTAAAATGGAACGTCTGCCGGAAAAAGTTAAAGAACCGCAGATTCTAAAAAACAATCCAATTGTCTAGAAATACAAGACATCAAAAAGGAATTAGAAATCATTGCAAATAGTATGTCAGCCCACCCCCTTTCATGGAGTTCTTGTTCTCGGCTGTGGGAAGTTGAGAAAAAAAAACAGCAACGATTATCCATTGAAGAAAGGACTTGGCGTTTAAAGAGCCAAGCCACTTGGTTAAAGGAAGGTGACAAAAACACTAAATTCTTCCACCGGTTTGCAAATAAAAGGAGGGCTACCAATTCTATATGGAACATCAAGTGCGAAGATGGCATAACAATGCACACACAGGGGGAGATATCCAAAGAAGTGGTAGAACACTTTCAAATGGCATATAAGCAGGGGGACACCAGAGAGATAAATGACATTATGTGGGGCATCGAACCTTTCCCTGTTATGTTCGATGAAGAAGATAATGAAAGAATTTTTGCTGCTGTAACGAATGATGAATTATTTACTATTATGAACTCATTCAAAACAGAGAAATTCCCTGATCTTGACGGTTGGACCATTGATATTTTCATACACTTCTTTGATATGATGAAAAATGAAATATTAAGAATGGTGGAAGAAACCAGAAAAGCGGCAAGATTAATCATATTATTACTTCTACCTATATAGCATTGATCCCAAAAAGGATAGATTCTTTATCATTTGCCGATTACAGACCTATATCACTTTGCAATACTATCTATAAAATCATTTCAAAAATAATTGCAAAAAGAATCCGTGGAAAACTCTCTCTTTATCTCACAAAGGAACAGCATGGTTTTCTAAATGGCAGGAATATTTTAGATGCAGTGGCTGTAGCTCAAGAAGCCCTACACTCTATGCACACAAAAAAGTTAGCAGCAACCATTCTTAAAATAGATCTCACGAAAGCCTATGACTGCCTTGATTGGAGCTACCTGAGGTGTCTTCTCATAAAGATCGGGTTAAATGATCAGTGTACAAAATGGATCATGGCATGTGTGGAAGGAGTAAACTTTGCCATACTCATCAATGGATGTCCCAAAACTTTCTTCTCGACTGAAAGAGGTCTTCGTCAGGGATGCTCCCTGTCCCCCCCTGTTATTCATATTAGTTATGGATATACTAAGTCTTCATCTAAAAAGCGTTGTGGATATGGCGAGCATTGGCCCGCTTTATATAACCAGGGGATGCTATTTCTCTCATAGCTTCTTCGTGGACTATATCCTGCTTTTTTCTATGCTCTGTAGACAATATTGAATTATTATGCACAAGTTATTAATATCTTTCCAAAGAGCAACAAGATTATGTATAAACGAAGGAAAATCATCATTAAGTCAATATGAATGATATGGAATATATTTCTCAGCTATACAAAATTCATGCTATTTCTATCAAGGAAGGTATGAAATATCTGGGTTTCCAACTAAAGCCCTCGGCATATTCCATATCCGACTAGTCATGGATTATCAATAAATTTTATAAAATGATATCGGGATGGGAATATAAATGTTTATCTTTGGCGGGCAGGATGATACTCTCCCAATCTGTTCTTGCTCAACTATCAATTTATTGGGCGCACACATATTATATACCTTCTGCTATCATAAAAAATTAAACAGTTTGATGGCTAGCTTCATCTGGGGAGGAAGCAAAGAAAAGAGAAATTTCATCTCACAAAACTAAAAAACATATCCCTCCCAAAGAAAATGGGGTGTTGGGGCATCATGCATCTCCGCAGTTTCGGTATGGCCCTTCTATGTAAATCTCTGTGGAGAGTTGTTTTTGGAGATAGCCTTTGGAGCATTGCTATGAAAATAAAGTATCTTGGGAATAAAGACATCACTTTTTGGTACAGGAACAGATCACTTGGCCCTTGCCAAGGTTCGGCCATTTGGAGAAGTTTCAAAAAGGCATCTCAATTCTTCCTTAAGAGGCTGATATGGAAATTTCAATTTGGTAACAACATTTTAATTGGCTTCGATACTATCTTGGGAGTACAGACAGAATCCCCCATCCCACAACAACTTCTCATGTCTCTTCATCAAAATGGTTTGTTCTATTGGTCACAAATCTTACATGGATGGCAAGGAACTATTCCAGTTTGGAAATCGGCCATAGAGCTGGGCCTTGATGAAACTTTAATTGAAATATGGAACAAGATTATATGGGATATGAAACACACGGGATTTTATAAAACTGAGGAAAATGACAACATTGTCCTGCAGATAAACGAGGGAAAGTCCAATGTATTAGTCAAGGACATATATCTCTCCATGAACAAAAATTTAATGGATGCCTCCCGGAGAATATTTCCCAAGTTCTTTTGGAAAACAGGGTGTCCACTCAAGATCATTCTATTCGCATGGCTAGTATTTCATGATAGAAATCTCACTTGGATTAATCTGGAGAAAAGGAACTGGCAAGGGCCAGCCATATGCTCAATTTGCTTTGCTGAATCGGAAGACAACTTGCATATTTTTCTCAACTGCCATAACACACAGATCCTATGGAATCGTTTGGCATCATATTTCGGTTTTTCTGTCACTCCACACTCCTCTACAATGGACGCTCTTCAATGGTGGAGTTCCCAGAAAATCGAATGGAGGCCTATCCCACTTATAGTTTTCTGGTTTGTCTGGAAGTGGAGGAACAAAAGAATATTTGAAAATGGCAAGGAGGATTTTGGGCACTTATATGACAAAATTATTCCATTTTATTCAACAATCCTTCCAAATATTTCCCATCAAATACAATCTCAGCATATTTCGGCAACTGTATAGCTCTCCAACCCTCGGGCACACTTCGATGGAGCATCAAAAGACGGCATATGTGGTTGTGGAGTTTATATATACATTGCAAAGGACCTGCAGTACTATATCTATTGGAATGGTGCACTGGGGATGAACCACAGAGGTGAGGCCATGGCTCTCCATGGCCTTCTCATCTTCTGCACCTTTATGGATATTGGCTCAATTCATATATACAGTGACTCCAAAGTCATTATAGAGCACGTCATTAGAAAACACTCTATAAAAAATGACTCTCTCATTGGATGGATGAACAGGATTGCAGCACTTTGGAAGCCTTCTCTCTTCCCTATCTCACACATCAAGCGTCTACCAAACGAGGAGGTGGATGAACTATCAAAAAAAGTTTTGCAATCTTCTCGAGGTATGTGGCATATGAGCATCTCTATTGATTCCATTACATACTCTCCACATCCCTTCATAATGCCGGGCATATAGTGCCATCAGAATCTAATATGCTTCAGTTTCTCAATCAAAATATCTAGCCCATGGAAAAAATTTTGTTTTTTCTGTTTATGTAACTGACTGGCCTCCACTAAACAGTCATGACCAATCTACAGAAATAAGTATATTCTGAAAAAAACCATACAAGTTTTTATTTTTTGTGATTTTGCTATCTTCCTAGCAATGTACCTACCGGACAAAATATATACTCAATCTACAGAATGTACAGTTTAAATTTTTGATATATATAATATATATAAAGCTTTTTCTCCTTAGAAAAGAAACATAGAAGTAACGGATCATTTCCGAGCCTGATTGCAATATATAAAATTAACCCAAGATTGAGCTCCCGAAGCCAAAGCTGAATTAATTTTTAACCACTTCCTTGGTACTCACTGAAATAACAGTAACATAGAGCTTGTCTTCTCCCCATAATTCGCTCCCAATCAGTTTAAATATTGATCTTAAACTTACAGGACCCTAAAAGCATTGTCAACCTTCAAGGTATGCATCCTCGCAGAATACAACAACTGAGAACATTTGCTCCCGTGGTATTGTTGAGAAACAATGCAGAGAAACATTTTCAGTTTTTTTTAAGAAATCTTCTAAATACAGTGATCCATAAACTCTTCAACATGCATGCATACAAAAGGAAAACCGAGAAGCAAATATCAACTTCCCATACAGGACAATAGGTGCATTAGTATTCTTGAATAACTAATGTGTCAAAGCTCATTGAATCTTACCCTGTGGCCCGCATCTGGCGAGGCTGCCTTGTTTGCATCAGATTCTCTACCACAAGAACTTGCTGAATCAAAATCTGCCAACAAAGAGAAGAGACCACCAAAACAAGTGACCAAATTTGGCATGACATGTAGATACCATCCTATGGAAAGGATCATTCCCACACCAAACTGAACCCTCAATTCTCTTACTACACTCCCATGTCCGGTCTTTAATTTTTCTTCATAAAATTGGAACTAGATACTTGTGCCATATCTTTCTTTGATTAAACATGGGGCCTAACATGCACTTTCTTCACTGGTTATGGTATCTGCAAGTTTCGACCCACCAGCAAATTTGATTATTTCATAGGACACCTTGGTTGCAGTTAGTCAATCTCTTGACCAATTGATATTTGTGTTGGTTTTCTTCAGTTGTGATCCATGTTGACTGCTTGTGCTTCAGAGTTTTTATTTTCAGACTTAGCAGTGGAATCTGGTGGAGGCAAGTCTACAGAATTGCTATTCTATGTTAGTAGTCTTCTGATATTAGAAATTTAGTAACAGATGCATAGTGTTCCACTTCAAGAAAAAATGTGGGATTTTATTTTTTTTGCAAGGTGACAAGAGTCTACGGTTTTAAATGTATTCAGATGTATGTTCAAGTTATCAACCAACTAAGCAGCAAACAATGTCTTCTTGATCGGTGAAAATTTTGCCAGTTGGTGAAATCTGACTCAAGTTAAAATTTTCAGTTAGTAAACTTTTTATATCGTAATACATTCTTACAAAATTTAGCCAATAAAATATACTTCAACCATAAATATATTATATATTAGCCAAATACTTTTTTAACGCTAATAACATATCACATTTACAATTTCCATCCTAAAATGTTCAGATGGAGATTCATCCTAAAATTGTCAGAGGCGTAGTGCACACTGTAATTCACCCTAAAAGATTGATAAGTCTTCCATTTCTATATTTTGCCACACTGCAGTTTACCCTTGGATTAACGAGTCTTCAATTTGGGTATATTTTAAAACCGTGAATACATTTGACGTGAAATCTAGGGCTCCAAGAGAATGTGATGTTGGTCATTGATATGGCAAAGATAGCTGTTCATTTGTTTAATCAGAATTGAAGGCATGAAAGGGAGTCTGGCAATATATTAAAAAGAAAAGGAATGACTTCAGAAAGAGGCTGAGCAACTAGAGACCAGAAGTATAGACAATATTATAAAAAGCATTGGATAGTGTTTGAAAAAGTCTTGCTACAAGTTCCATGATGGTGGAATCCCTTGCGGTGCCATTTTTGAGAATTTGCAAGTCAAATATTGGGAGGCTAGTCATAAGCTCTGTAAATTGTCTTGTATTGCATCTGCATTTGCTTTGCCATTGCTGATAAGAGATTTTCGAGTCTGGGAACCAAATCAATGTCCATATCAGGCTTTATAAATTATAGTTTTGTTGTAGAGGCTTCTGTAAGTAGATGAACCTTGGTGCTATAGCATATATGCAGAAGCATAATATACTGCAATGATTCATCCGTTGTTTTCAAATGTTGTCTCGCTAGCAGTGAGAATAATTCAATAGATGCCATCTTGGGAGCCCAAGCACCCTCTACCTATGTTACGCTTTTTGGGAACAGGGGAGACATTACTACCAGCTTCTGTACTCTATACCTTTCTTGAACAGATGGAAATGGTGATGTCTAGACTCTAGATAAAATGCAACAATAGATATAATTAATCAGGTTAAAAAAACAAAAAAAAAAATTGGTTTTCAGAATCATATTAAATTTATTTATATATATATAGTAAAGCCAATATGTTTGGAAATAATTATATTTATATTTTTGTGTTGTGAAAACTGACTAGAATATTAGCGAGGTGGTTAACTTGAGTGTATATGGTATCCCTTTGAATTGGTGGAAGTCAATCAGCACAGAGGACGGCAACTCTGGGGCTGTGAGCCATTTGCATAGAAGATGGAAATGGTTTTGCCAATTGCACCCACAAATTTGGCCTACTTCGACCCACAAATTTGGTAAAAAATGAAAGAATGAAACGAACAATAACTGTGTAATTTTCTTTTTTCCATACGTAGAGCTAATCATGGGTTAAATTCCGAGCCTACCCAATTTTCAACGTGCAATAAAATCACTAAAGACAAAGAATACTCTACATTGATATGTAGATGCGTGGCTTACAAAACTACTCAGATCAACGACAAAAGTAGCCAAGAACCACTTTAAGTAGCAACTGCTTGGAATGCTCGCCCCACCACTTTAAGCTCCAACTTTAAGTTGGATCATGTCACACAGGGAGCAAAGGCAGACGAAACTCTGCTGTGAACAGAATCATAGTGAAAGATCTATCTTTCTAAAAATAAACAAACAACTATTTCCTGAGTAAACCCACGAAAGGTAAAACTCAGAGGCTAAAACATTGCGATGTTCTTTCTAATTCCCTCGTTTCCTTTGCAATAGGGAAGGTTCGCATGAGAGTAGTGTGAGTTCAAAGCCCGAACCCTCAACATGGACTTCTATTCTGATCTCGAAACTTAATTTCCTGAACCGGGCCACGCTTAACAGCTCTGCGAAGAAGCCGAATTTCCTGAGTGTCACCGTTACACAAACAGGATCTGGTGACCCGATCACAGTTAACTTCATCTCCTCTACATCCATTGCAATAGAGTCCACCCCTGCAATAAAATAGCCGTCCATATCAGTATTCAAAATCCAGTTTATGGTAAGATAATGCTTCTGGGGATAGCCTTACTGAATAAACTTTACCTTCAACGTCTGCAATTGTTTTGAGAGCCTTTGACTTGCATTCTTTGCATTTTAGGTTCCCACCGACTAAAAGTTTCAGCACTATCTTCTGCAATCCCGACATTGTCATCCGTGATTGATTTTCATAATTGCAAAATAGAGAAATTAACCCTAATAGATTTTATGAATGACTAATTACCTTCATGTCATGTCTCAAATCATTAAAGTCCTGTATTCCACCATTAAACTCCTCTGTTCCACCATGGCTCAAATCATTAAAGTCCTGTATTCCACCATTAAACTCGTCTGTTCCACCATGGCCCAAATCATTAAACTCCTCTATTCCACCATTAAACTCCTCTGTTCCACCATGGCTCAAATCATTAAACTCCTATATTCCACGCCATGGACGAGTCACCAGTCCTAGATACTTCAGAAGAATTCTTCCCAGAGCTCTTAGTTGATCATGCATTCCAATAGTATTTACAGTATCCACTATCCTGTATGATATGTTCCATATTTCCTAACTAATTTGAAAGCTCCTTGGTGAGTCTGTGTGAGGTGTTGATAGAAGTTTCTTCAACTGGTCTTCCCAGTCAGATTTGTTATTGTTGTCAATAACAAGTCTCCCACAGTCTTTTAAACATAACGGCACTCCATTGCAAGCTTTCAAATATTCATGTACTAAATATTCAAATTCTGATTTTGGATGGGGCTGGTCGGAAGCATAGAAGCAGAAGAGTTCTCTTGACTGGTGTTCATCAAGGCCAGATAACTGATAAATTGAGTGCTCTTTCATTCCTGAGCATTTGTGGACATTCTTATTACGGGATGTAATCAAAACTAAGCTTTCAGGGTGTAGCTCATTCACAGGCAAAAGTGCTTCCACGTGATCCGCATTATCTACATCATCTAACACTACTAAGACTCGAGATTTTGAGAGATGCTGCTTAAGCATCCATTTACCTTCATCGACATTGTCTACACCCTGATCCAATTGAATTAAGCGCTTCAGAATCCTTTTCTGCAAGGAAGGCAAAGAGCTTTTTGAATTCTCCCTCACATCGAATAAAAAGCAAGAGTTATTATAATTTGAGCAGTTTCTATTGAAGAGTTCTTTAGTCTTTCCGACTCCCGGAGGACCGGCGATCACGACGACCTGAAGGCTTCCGACATGCTGCTGTGATAACACCTTCCTATGGAAATCTTGCGCTTTCTCATCCAATCCAACTGGGTATTTGCACACATCGACTAAATGTGGTTTTTCAGCCCTTTTCAACACACATTCAACGACTTTAAACAGCAGCTCCCCCCGGTCACTATTTTAAAACTTCAGATTAAATTGTTTAATATATATAATTTGGGTTTTGCAGATCTGGATTTTAATGAATTCCAATAAAAAAAACTGTTTCGTCTATACATTATATTATTTCATCTTTAAAGAAAGAATCATACCCTTACCCGTTAAACGTGTCCAGATCGAACCCACTAATTTCTGCAGCACTGGAAAGAGCATTTCTCCAGTTTAAAACAGTGGAGTTGTGACGCGGTTGTCCGTCCCATGCTATCTTACTTTCGTGGTTGTCTAAGGCTACTGTGCCGACCGAAGATCTTGAGGCTTGACCTCGTAAAAAATGGGAATGATGGGTTTCCCGGACACAGTCATTAAGTGTAGTGCCTCCAAACACCATGTTGACTCAGCATATCGCGGAGAGAAAATAGCAACATGGAGAGAGGCGGATGCAATAGCTTCTTTTATTTGGGTATTTAAGTTTTGCCCCTCTTCCAGTTCCTGGGAATCTAGAAAAACTTGCAGTCCAGGGGAACGGGAAGTAAGCCAACGGTAGAGACAACTGGCAATGGTCTTTTTAACATCGGGTTCTCTGTGATTTAGAAAGACATCGTACTTTTTCTTGTTGTTCGCATCACCAGATGTAGCCATAACCAATAGAAAAATAGAAGCAAAAATGGGAAAGGTTGGGAAGGGTTTGGACGGTGGATGCTATCGATACAGATTGAGAGGGAGGAGATCAGCAACTAGTTTGCAGAAACTGTGGAGGAAAACCAAAATGAGAATGTTGTGCATACATACAACTGCACATTAAATCGTTCACGCCTAGCGTTTAGTTACTACGCCGTTGTCGTACCCTTCGTCCTTAGTTTTTCATTAATCGGTAGGGCGTGTAAATGTACTATTCTTGTTTGGAGTTTTTGCTTTTTCATATAGGAATGGATTTTTATTATTGGTTTAGGGGAGGCATGTAGATCAAAGAGAATCAAGGAGGGTGGAAAGTTATTTTCAAGAAGGGTAGAAAGTTATTTTTTTTTTCCTGAACGGGTAAAATTATGGGATTGGAAAACTAAATATATGAATTAGTAGATTACATAAATTAAATTTACACTCACAATAAATCTATACTAGATTTTAATAAAATTATGTTACTTATTCACATAGAAATATTTTAGCATGGTTGAAGGTGAAACATTTTTATGTTCTTAATTATATATTTTTAAATATCATATATCAATTTTGTATAAAATAAAGAAATAATTACACATTTTTTTCATGCTAAATTGTAGTTCAACTAGTAAGAGAATCAAGATCCAATTCCTTCACAGACGATTTTATAAGCCGATACTTTTAAATGTTTTATAGCTTTAAACACCATCATACTACGCCATAGAATTAACCTCTCAACTCAACACAAATCAAACACGCGCAGTAAATTAAAATTATTAATATTATATAATAATTTTTAATTAAAAACTAACTAAATATATTATTTAATTTAAATTATTTATTTGATAGTAAATATTTTAGAAAATATATATTTAAATTCTAATTAAACCCGAAAACAATTAAATTTCTAATAAAAACCATTTAAACATAAATCAACTATTTACACCATCCTCCACTTTTACTTATTCTCCAGTTGTGTAATTAGATGTCTTATCACAAACAAAGAAACCGCCTAAAAATTTGGACCATAATTCTATGGGCTACAAGGAGATATGCAAGATCCAAGAAAATATCAAAATCGTGAAAGCATAATGACACGTGATAAATTTGCAAAATCCAAGAAAATATCAAAATCGTAAAAGCATAACGAGATGTCTAAAGAAACCACCTAAATTATGAATCATAATTCTATGGGTTACAGCGACATAACAAAATATCTAATCGCCGCCATCGACCTGCCTCTTTCGAGCTCCAATTACGACCGCTCACGTGTATCTGTTAGCGCTCTAACAAAAGCAAAAAGCTTGCCGTTTATTAGCGGCCCTACAAGGCCTTACAATTCTACGGAAATTTGGCTGAACGAAAGCACCTCACGTAACTGCAAATACTCGGGAAATTCCTAGAAGAACCAGGGAAAAAGTCATGTTAGTACCTTCTCTCACAAAACCCTCAGCTCCAATGAGGCATAAGGTATTGGTTGGCGGCTTGGAGCTATGCCAAGAAAATTTGTCCAACGACAAGATGGTTGAGTAACTTGGTTGGCTGGATTTCAAATCCTCGCTCGCTGCCAGTGGTCTCTCTATCTTGCAGGTGTAGATGGTGCCCTTGGCCGATGCTTTTGACAAGAAGCTGAGATCGGTTTTGTTTTTTTTAAATTTGGTTATGTTTTTGGGTATTTGTATGGGAATATGTAATTCTTACTTGTCTCAGTTGTGATTTTTTTATTTAGAATAGTCTATTCCTATTTTGTTTCTTAGATTTGTGTGTGGTTGAGATATTCTCTCAACCAATACATTGTGTGTCCAATATAGTTTCTCTATCTTGAGACAACACTTCACGTATTTATTTGTAACATTATTTGATTAATTGGGATACAAATTTCTTTATGAAAATTTAACATGATATCAGAGCCCTTGAGGGCTTGGCCCGTCTTCGGCTAAAGGAAATAAAAAATGTGTGTTGAGAGTAGAGTGAAAGGGTGTGAATTTTTGTCCATTATTCGATTGTTTTCCTGATTAATGTTTACACAAGAGTTGCATAATGAGAAGCAACATTCGGATTTGTTGCTCGTGGATTGTAGCAGAAGCGTGAAGATGGCATTGGTAACCAACAGATTGAGTTGGAGCTGCAATGTTTTAGATCTGTGACTGAGATCCAGCGGATCCTCAGTTGACCAAGCAGTGTGAGAAGGGCCTACTTGACGTAGGCGGATCAACCTGATTTGAGGTAGGGGTTTGATCTGTCAACTGCAGCGGAAGTCGAGTAGTGGATCGTGAATTGCTGCAGAATTGTGGTGTGCGGCAGATCGCCCTCATGCCGGTGGAGCGATGATATGTTGATCTCATAGTTAATCAATCAATTTGTTGGTTTCACTTGATCTGAAGAGGCGGTCATGGTGGCAATGTTGTCCGTCCCCTGAAGGACATCAATTCCTATGTTTGCGATGCCTGCGTCGATGCAATCAGTGTTATGGCGACGAGGATCACATACTCAAATTAGTCAATCTCTGGTTTGTGAAGCCTTTCTAGGTAGCGTAATTTAGTTGGCATTGCGTTTTTCAGTAGTTTCAAGTCGGTGTCAAGTGTTGGCTTACCCTTGCACCAAGAGCGCCATTGACGTGATGTCGACGGTGAATATTGCAGACTCAAATCATGTCCTGGCTTGGTAACCAGCTCTCTCGGTGGCACATTAGCAGTGTGGTGGATTCGTGCTGTGGAGGTTGTTGGGAGGCCAAGCAATGGAACAGCAGAGGTGGAGACCGTGAGGTTGCAGCGTATCAACAGTCGCAGGTAAGGATCTAGAGGAGATCCGTTGTATCATTATTTAACAATCGCAACCATCATCAAAAGCGGATTTTGTGGCATATGTCCAAAAATAAAACCTATTCACAAAGATGAATGCCTACATTATTCGCATACTTGTGCCTTTGCTGCTATCATTCGTGTTAAGGAACAGAAGAAAGGAAAAGGTATATGGAGTGCCTATCAATGTGGGTGGAAATGGTGGTCGACATGGGCGGGGATGGTGGTTTTGAATTCCGACACCATCGCAGTTCTTCCTTAGTTGAAACGTCGTGGGAAGGAGCTTCAACTCTTGCGGACTTTGTTGAACCTCAAAATTACCCTCTCCTTGACAGTTTTTTTCACCTCTTTCCCTTGCTTTTCCATAAGATTACAGATCCCCATCAATGATAAATGATAGGTTTTGTCTTAAAGAAGACATTAAATGATTGACATGTTATATTTTTATGTTTTTGTTATTGAATAAATTTTTGCAAATTAGCTACAGAACACAGCGTATTCTGCAGCTAACTGTGTATTCCGTAATTACTTCCATGGTCTGGCAGGTTCTAGGTGTCAAATGAAAAATCTGGCCACATGGGCATCTCTAGAATCATCTCCACATGGATTCTATCCTATTCACTCAGCCCAGATCAACAAGAAAGCAAGCTCAAGATCGTAGTCAAAGGTGGAGTCAAACATATGATACCTGGAAGCAATAGACTCTTCGAATGTTCTTTCGTGGTTAATCAATAAATCTAACAGTTCTGTTGCAAGCATTAACTCGGATCAGCGACCTATGTTAATGGTTCTATTGCAAATGTCTCACTCGAATTTAAGTCACCTGTAACTGATCAGACATTTACATAGTTCTGTTGTAATACGTATGAGCCACCTATAGCTAGTTTTCCTCGAAGACAGTTATGATTGTTTCCTTTTAAACACTGGTTGTACAGAACCGAGGGGGGTTTGGAGAATTTTATGTATTAAGTTTAGACTTCCAACACTGTATTTTGGGACTTCGTTCTTTTCTATAATATAAGCGTGTGTTGACCAATGATCATTTAAGAGAGCATTTTCAATTAGTTAGCAGCTCAACCCAGTTAGTTGCAGAGGGCCCCTGCACTGAAGGAGGTTTTCTTTCCATTCATTTTTTGTTTAGTTTTAATTTCATTATTTGCTTTTAGCAGTGTTTCTAACTTAGGTTGATTTATTTTAGTTTTGATCAATAGCATAATGTTTAAACTCAATTGTGCAATCTTGTTCTCCTAACACATTTCATGAAAGAAAACGATTTTGTTTCTAAACGAAGTAAGGTTGAAGTAATGAAAACGCATTGTTGTCTAGCTTACTCACAGTTTTGTTATTTATTTTCTAACACAGATTTGTCAATCCATTGCGTTAATGAATGTTTTTAATCACAATTTCAAGTTGATACTCATCCTAAACTAAACGGTTAAATATTCACTCCATACAATGGTTGAAATCAATCAGTTACCTTTTGCATGTTTCATTTAGTTCTTTAGATCATAAAGTACAGAAAGTTGCTTGTATCCCATCTCAAGAAGGTTATCCTTCAAAATTGAAGGTTAGAGTAACTAAAAGTACTTCAGTTGATTTCATTCTCTATATTATTTCAACATGCATTACAACTTCACCCTTAATTTTAAGAATTAGATTCATGACTTAGGATTAATAACGAGATAGAACAGATGCTTTGTTTTTCCTTTCTTTAAATTAGATTTTGACTAGTTTCAGCTCTTGGTTCACCTTTAGGAAGTTTAGATTCAGTTTCTCATAGTTTAGATTATACATCATTAGGAATCAAAGAACAGAAACCCCTAAAACAACATAAAAATACAAAACAACGAAGTAAGAAGGGTTAACTAAGCACATATAGTGCACTACACTTCATTAGCTTACAAACTTCGGTTGATAATTTATGCAAGCAATTTAGAACACTAAATTGACTAAACGGACCTCTTTCGACAAGCACGCAAAAGGCATGAACAAATTCCCTTATTCGGAACCCGAAAGTTGATCAGCAGAGAAATGAAAGTCAGTGAAGATGGAAGGAGTTTTGAAAAGCTACATCTGGGAGATTATGAGTGGTTAATTTATGGGCAAGACTCGAGCATGTTTGTAACTTTGCATCAGGTTTGGTAGAACTTTCTCATTGAAAGGAGAGAGTCGTTTGCGGGTTTTTTTTGGATTCAACAAATTGTTGACTATGTGTGATCTGCAAATTTAATGTGTTTTTTGGAATAGGTCACTCCTCCTTTTTTCTTTTTTTTGCTTTAAAGCGAGTGTTTTTGACTAAATGATTTTTTTATAATGAAAGTAATTTTGGAATTAAAATAAATATATATATATATATGATATAGAGAGAGAGAGAGAGAGAGATTAGCCATCTCAATATGAAGTTATTTTGTTAGAATTGGCTATTCTAACATATAACAAGTTAAGCGTGGAATTCTAAGACTTAATTGGAAAAAACAAAGATGTCTGAGATGTGAAGAATTTTAAAGGAGGTGGCAATGGAGCAACAATAACGATTAAAAGATGATGGACAACTAGGTGAAAATTTGTGTGAGTTTGTGGAATAGATTCACTAGCTTGATGTATTATGAGTCACACATAATAATTGTAAGCAAGTCTAAGATGTTTTATAGTAGTCTTTGTAAAGTATGTACCTTGTAACTCCGAGAATTGGAATGTGAAATGTAAGTCTAATGAGGCATGTGTATCCCCATAAAGTTCGTGGTAATCTTAAAATCACTTTGAAAATTGCATGTTTGTGGTTAGCCGAAAACTATTGTGCAATGTTGGTTTGTGGTAAGCCAGAAACCACGTGCGAGAGTGAAGTGGACAGAGATTCCTATAGGCATGGTTGAGGGAGAGACGAGAAAACCCTCAGCTTGGTTAAGTCGAGTCTTTGGTGAGCTTTAGTGGCTAGAGTGCCCTAGTGGCAGGTTTGTGGCCGAGAGTGGCTGGAGTGCCTTAGTGGCAGATTTGTGGCCTAGAGCGTCTGGAGAGCCTTGGTGGTTGAGTTGAGCCGTGGTGGCTGAGAGCCCTTGGTAGCATAGTTGAGGGTGATCCGATAAAATCCAAAGCATGATTATGTGTAATTTGATAAAACTCATGATGATGATATTAGAGAGGGATTTACATGTACATGTACATGCATGCAATTATAATGGTTGACAAAACCATGTATGCGAAGGACATCTTACAAGAATGGCGGTTGCAGCAGTTGACACCCATGCATTTTGGTGGATGGTTGCTCTTTATATGGACGTTGACATATTCTTCTGTTATGTTTGAACACAAGTAGACTTTGCAATTGATATGGAAACAAGTACTCATTAAGAGGGTGTGTTGAAATATGTAATCAATACTTGTCTCAGTTGTGATTCTTTCTATCTAAAAGAGTCTATTCCTATTTTGTTTCCTAGATTTGTGTGTGGTTAAGATATTTTCTCAACCAACAGATTGTGTCCAAGATAGTTTCCTTATCTTGAGACAACACCTCAAATATTTATTTGTAACATTATTTGATTAATTGGAATACAAATTTCCTTATGGAAATTTAACAATTCGGACTTTATCTCCGCCGAAAGGAAAACTTTGTCGACTGCAATTCAGTTTTTATTGTGCTACTAGCCAATCATTTGAACGCTGCCTGGTTTTAATAGTGGAGGAAAGAACATGCCCTTGGTGGAATATATGTCTTACACTTAATTTTCCGATAGGCATATATATATCAACATCCAGAGAATATTGTTCGTCTAAATGAGCTGGATGTGATTCAAAAAGTCATTTTCATCTTACACTTTATAATATTGAAAAATTAATTAGAATCACTTTCATCTTGTGCATTTCAATATTGGAAAATTCATTTTTAATGAATATCTTTTCATCTAGATTACCCACTTAGTTACTTGCATTTAATCTGTTAAGAAATTTAATAAATAAATTTAAAATTTTAGTCCATTGAGTCTGTTGGTTTCCCCACTTTGCCACTTAGATTCAATCCATAACATTAGCCTTGGAGCTTCCACTTCGATTCAATCCATAACATTAGACCTGAGAGCTTCATTTTAATCGACATAAAATGGACTATCGTTTAGAGTGTGTCGTTTAGCCTGAGCCAGTGCATCAATTGGAGCCTAAGCAATGGAGCGAGAAAGCGTTTTGAATGTGTCGTTTACCCTGAGCCTGTGCATCAATTGGAGCCTAAGTAATGGAGCGAGAAAGCGTTGAAAGGGTTACTGACTGAAGGTATCTGTTACAAACATTTTGCCCATTATTTTTCCCATGAAATTCACTGTACACTGTGTGTTCCATTTTGTTTTCTAACTTTAGATTTTACGAGAATGATCAATGTGTTAGTTTTATTTTTGGATTTGAGGTGAATGATCAATATGTGTTCACGAAAGAAAAAATAGAGCATCTTACAAGCATTAAATTGATGGAAGAAATTGGGAATTGGAGTTACTATTGATTTCAGTTTAATCATTGTATTTTTTTTCAGTAAGGAAAAACTCTGTTTTATATTGTGATTAAAATAGTACATACTTATGATAGGTATAACGTCTTTATAAATTTTGTGATATCTATAACTTGACTACATGGGAGTAAATACTCATCTTACATACCACTGAAACTGTTTTCTAATATTTTTAAACAGTTGTGAAACTATATACTCTCTACCTTATTCACAATATATTACAGAATCTCACTAAGAGATTCTATAAAACTAAGACGTGTCTTAGATCATTTACATGTTCTGCATATCACTATATTCAAGTAGTCATTCCTCTTAGCTTTTCCATACAAAACCAAATACAAAAAATGTACAAAACTTTAAACAAAAAGAAACAGAGATTTTGTATGTACAAAACTTTAAACAAAAAGAAACCGAGATTTTGTATGAACTTGTCTGTATTGATGTTCTAGTTTTTTGGATAATCTTCAGTGGTCTATTTCGACAACTTTCGATTTTCTACTCCTATCTCGTCTGATCCTATTTTTATGATGATACCTTCTTCTATAGCTAGTATTCCTTTCTTCTTAGACAGTCCCTGCCACTACCTTTTTACCAGGTTTTATATGTGATCTTGAAATTTTGGCAGAGAAATGGTAAAGCCGCGATAGATCTTTGTGACCACTTTATATATGTTTTGTTACGACGAATCTAATTTCCGAGATTCTTTGTCGTCTTTTTGGATTTCGTAGATGCCACTGGCACTGCAAATGCATGATATTATGAGCTTAATTCTGAAAAACAACCTAAAATTGAAGAGGAAAAAGGATCAGGGAATCAAACCCAATATCAATGGGATTGTGATTTCCCCTTTTGATCGATAGCCTGTGTCAGATATTGATCGATGTGTGCAAATAAAATAATCTCGTGTGAGGATTGCTCTTTTTCTTCTCAGTCGTAATCGATATAGATGGCATACATAATTATACATTATTTTTCCCTCGTTAGTTAAAATAATATTTTACATAAAATCAATGTCTCCCCATTGAAAAAACTTCATTTGCTACCTCACATTGATGTAATTTTCAACTACATGTGAAGGTTGGCAAATGTTGATCTACATAATGATTACATGGCTTTCATGGCTTTCTATATCTGGGATGAGATCATTCAAAATTTACAAATAAAACATCAGTTCTATACTTCAACTATGTAATCAACTATGTAATTGTAAACAATGATTCATATAAATCCATATGATTCATAACGTTTCTAAAGCACTTGTAAAAAATTGCTCTCTATAAATTTCATAGCAAATTTTAAGAATATGAGCGGAGACAATTAGCTCATCTCTGCAAAATAGAAGTCAACTAACGAAGCACTTGTTTCACCCATTAGTGTGTTGCAGAGGAAGTCAAGATGGTTTCCATGTCTCGCTGAAATTGAACAACTAAATATAAATGTGGTTCGTTTTTCATAAATTTGCACCTTTTTGAATGTTGATCATCTTATGTTGTTGAGAATTTGAGAACCATGTCATCTGTCATGTTGTAGTATTCAATACTTGTGGTGTGTAATACATGTCATTTGTCATCTGTCATGTTGTAGTATTCAATACTTGTGGTGTGTAATACATGTCATTTGTCATATGTCATGTTGTAGTATTCAATACGCGTTATCGGTTAGTGCTCTAACAAAATAAAAAATCTTGCCACTTATTAGCCCTATAACGTCTCACAATTCTATGAAAATTTCTTCGATTCTGAAGTCGGTCAACAAATTTCGTTGAACAAAAGCACCTCTAATAATTGCAAATTCTACAGAAATTACTGGACGAATCACAGAGAAAAGGAGAGCAGGTAAAAACTCATGTTCATGCTTTTTCTCACAAAACCCTCTACTTTCATGAACCATAAGGTACGGGTTGGCGGCTTTGAGCTCAGACCGGAAAAATTGTCCAACGACAAGATGGTTAAGTATCTTGGTGCGCTAAATTTCGAATGCTCGTTGGTTGCCAGTAGTCTCTCTATCGCCCATGTTAGGACCTACGGTCCGTGCAACGAGCAAGGCGACTCCACCGTGCAAAGTGCATATGAAATATGAAACGAAACGACTAAGAAACGAGTTTAAAAGGTGTTGGGCGAGTTGAGGGGGCGGGCCAACCGTCCTCTTGGGTGAGATAACACATTATAAACGAGTCGACTTGGGCGTTTGGTGTGCGTCGGCTGGGTGACACAACCCGCCACCCGCCCGTATATATTGGAGGGCGTTTGGAGGCAAACGACCATCATTCGATCAACACGAGTTCGAATAAGGAGTTTTGCAGTGCGTGGATGAGCCCGCACGACGGGCGAAACTCGGGTGTAAACTCATTCAGAAAAGTCGTTCGAGAAACTCGTTCGAACAGTCGTTCGAGAAAATCATTCGGGAAAGTCGTTCGGACAGTTGTTCGGGAAAGTCGTTCGAGAAGTCGTTCGAGAAACTCGTTCAGACAGTCGTTCGGGAAAGTCGTTCGAGAAGTCGTTCAGGAAAGTCGTTCAGGCAGAACTCGGGCGAGGTCGTTTGGGCGACCCAGGCGAGGTCATGTGGTAACCCGGGTGAGGTTGTTCAGGTGACCCGGGCGAAGTCGTGTGGCGACCCGGGTGAGGTCGTTCGGGCGAACCGGGTGAAGTCGTGTGGTGACTCGGGTGAACGAGCTTGGGTGAACAAGTTGGGTGGGCGTGCGGACGGGTGGCCGGGCGAGGGCGCGCCGTGCATGCCAAAACAAAGAATCGTGCGGATGGGCGACCTGGGTAGGGCGCATCGTGCACGATGAAACGGTGAAGTGTTGAGATTGTGAATGGAGGTGTGACTCGTGTGGAGGCGCCCGTGTGTGGCAACTTGGTTACGACGAGACACGTCCAAGTTGGGCAAACAACACAATCGTGCGACGAGGTGAACGAAGGGTTGGTGAGTCATGCGGAGACGCCGACGCGCTGGGCAACCGAGTTTGTCGAAGCTTGAAAATTGGCTAAGTGTAAATTTGGGGTTTCCCAAGATTTAACTTGTACTTATAAAAGAAGCTTATATATATTGATTCGGGTAAACTCATATTGCAGGGAGTTGCCCCTCCCTTTATACTGTTGTGCATTTCTCTTGTATAATGTTGTTTATGTGAATGTTATGGGCTTTCACTTGTATAAAGGATAAAAATAATACTTGGTAACAGAAATAAAACGAAGTATGGAATGTTAGGCATAGTCTACAATCGTAAGTATTGGTGAAAAGAAAACGGTTAGTAGTATCGCACCTCGCTATAAGCGGTTGAAAGAATACTGCAGGTGTAAGGGCGTGACAGGTGGTATCAGAGCTGGTGAATTGAATCAAGGAGCTGATTCTACGAGGATCAAAGACTTGAGAGGAAGTTCAAACTTTGCAGGTGACAGGTAGAACATCAGGGTGATTCAGGTGAACGGTGAAACAAGTTTGGCAGAGGTGAAACATTGTGCTTGGACCACGCTGAACGACAAGACATGGCAGGTTTGGAAGAATGTGAAGGGAAGCTCTTGCTTACCTTATACAGGTTGAAGCGGATGAAAGAAGAGAATCCCTGAATTCGAAAGGAGCTTGAAGTCTTGGAAAAGAATGTTGAAGACGAACTTCTTCAACTTGGTTGGACAATGGAGCAAGATTAAGTTGCAGATTGTGCTAACAAGGAAGAGGAAGCCGTGATGATTAAGGATGTTGCAGATATGACAACGATGGAGGATGAACTTGAGATTGATCAAGTTGGGCCAGGATTGTGCAGTTTGCAGACATGGATGGATGAGGTTACTCACATGGAGAAGCCTCATGATGATGATGAAGTAAGTGTTGATACTTGTGTTTCACTTGAGCATTTGGTAGATGGACCATATGCAGGGAAGGGCAAAGTCAGTTTGCCGATGCTAGGGAGGATCTTACCATGGATGACTATGGTGAAGCCTTGTATGGAGAAGCAAGGATTGTTGATTGTTGCAGGACTTGTTGGGGTTGTTTTTGACCTTATGACAGAAGGTACAAAGGCCCGTGACAAGGGAGGAACATGATGATCATTGTAGAGGATTGGGTCATGCTTTAGCCATATGAAGAATTGGCTAAGTGCGCGGCATGACAAATTGAAGGAGGGCACACACTTGAGGTATGATGATACTTGGGTGGACTTCTCATGGCTGAGACCAAGAGATAGTCTTGGTGGAACCTTTAGTGGGGGAGCTATGATGGAAGGGACTCGTGATGATGATATGGTTGGGTGACAGAGTTCACTAGACCCGAAGATTGCAGCTTGGATGAGGATGATCGATTGTTGTGATGGGTCTACCTGGTTGGAATACATGGGCAACTTAGTCATGGACATCAGGTTGGAGACATGGAGCATGGAAGTCTTATGCAGGGACATTGTGCAAGAGCACTTGTAGAGGTGTCATTTATGGGCATCCAATGAGCAGTGCCAAGGCAAGGATGTTGTGCAGGTGGATTTGTTGATGTGACATGGAGATGTTTTGCTTATGAGCCGATGGAGAGGTTGTGCACTTGAGTACGACAAGGCCATGGACTTGGATGGAGTTGTGAGCAGACTATGGAGCATTCCTACTACATGGAGAGCTGAGGCATCTTGCAGAGACCTTTGGGCCAAGACTTGTATGCTTGCTGAGATGTTGGTTGGAGATGACTCATGGAGCTTATGATGACATGAGGTTGTGACTTTTAGGGACTTCATATATGGTGGACTTAGAGGATCTGATGCATTGAGGAGCTAAGGTCAGAGACTTTGATGCAGGATGGGGTGCATACTTTCAAGTACATGTATGGGAATGGCTTGAGAGAGTGACTTGATGTGGAGGATCGATATGAGACACTTTGGAGTGATGGAGTTACAACGATGATGATGCCTTGGTGGCAACACTTGGGCATGGGTTGAGTCGAGATTTAACCACTTTTGATGCATGGGAGCTGATTGATCTATGATCATGGGTAGCACATGGGAGATGAGACAGGTGTATACTTGTTTCTATGGCAGACTTGAGGGATGGCACATACAGATATGATGGAGGTTGTTTCATGGACCTGGATGTGGCACATTGAGAGTCGGGTTCGATGAGATGGTCTCTTCATATTGAGGAGATACACATATGGATGATGATGTTGGGGTAGATGTGGCTGATTTCATGCAGCACATTAGTACCAGACATCATGGACAACATGTTGCAGATGAGATGAGGACTACTTCATGGACCTGAGCATGGCTTACACTTGTATGGAGATGGATTCTTGATCGAGTTGAGGATGTGACGGGATGTTCAGAGAAATAACTGATGGTGGCATGAGGATGTGCATTCTCATGGTTTGAGCATGACAATTGGATTAGCTACCCAACTAGTTCAAGTCATGAAGGGATCCAGTGTACGGAGATGTGTTAGCATTTGTTGGAATATCATGGTAGCAGTTCACATGATGACGACACATGATGAGGTCGACACGATATGTTGTAGGAAGCATGTAGCTTGAGATGGAGGGGCCAACCTTCCACGATGCGGAGCAGCATGTGGAGATTGTGACAGGGTGGTTGATGATCATGGATTGAGATGATTTCCGATGTATGACATACCGATGGAGTATATACCTTGGTATGGTGATCTTGGTGACAAATGATTGCGGGGATGAGATATTGTCGAGGACGACAATGCCTACCAGTGGGGGAGGATGTTAGGACCTGCGGTCCATGCGACGTGCAGGGCAACTCCACCGTGTGAAGTGCATGCGAAATATGAAACGAAACGACCAAGAAACGAGTTTATAAGGTGTTGGGCCAGTTGAAGGGGGCAGTGCCATGAGTTGGGCGGGCCGACCCTCCTCTTGGGCAAGATAACACATTATGAACGAGTTGGCTTGGGCGTTTGGTGTGGGTCGGCCGAGTGACACAACTCGCCACCCGCCTGTATATATTGGAGGGCGTTTGGAGGCAAACGACCATCATTCGATCAACACGAGTTTGAATAAGGAGTTCTGCAGTGCGTGGATGAGCCTGCACGACGGGCGGAACTCGGGTGTAAACTCGTTCAAAAAAGTCGTTCGACAAACTCGTTCGGGAAAGTCGTTCAGACAGTCGTTCGGGAAAGTCGTTCGGGAAAGTCGTTCAGAAAGTCGTTCGGGAAAGTTGTTCAAGAATTCGTTCGAGAAACTCATTCGAACAGTCGTTCAGGAAATTCTTTCGGATAGTCGTTCGAGAAAGTCGTTCGAGAAGTCGTTCGAGAAAGTTGTTCAGGAAAGTCGTTCAGGCAGAACTCGGGCGAGGGCGCGTCGTGCACACCGAAACAAAGAATCGCGCAGACGGGCGACCCAGGTAGGGCGCGCCGTGCATGACGAAACGGTGGAAATGGTGAAGTGTTGAGATTGTGAACAGAGGTGTGACTCGTGCGGAGGCGCCCGTGTGTGGCGACTTGGTTATGACGAGACACACCCAAGTTGGGCAAACAACACGATCATGCGACGAGGTGAACAAAGGGTTGGTGAGTCATGCGGCGACCATGCGGAGGGGCTAACGAGTTGGGCAACCGAGTTTGCCGAAGTTTGAAAATTGGCTAAGTGTAAATTTGGGGTTTCCCAAGATTTAACTTGTACTTGTAAAAGAAGCTTATATATATTGATTCGGGCATACTCATATTATAGGGATCCCTTTATACTGTTGTGCATTTCTCTTGTATAATGCTATTTATGTGAATGTTATGGGCTTTCACTTGTATAAAGGATAAAAATAATACTTGGTAACAAAAATAAAACTAAGTATGGAATGTTAGGCGTAGTCTACAATCGTAAGCATTGGTGAAAAGAAAACGGTTGGTAGTGCCGCACCTCACTATAAGCGGTTGAAAGACTACCGCAAGTGTAGGGACGTGACAGCCTTGGTGCAGCAGGTGGCCTTGGCCGATGTATGTCCATTTTTGTTTTCCCTAACTTTGGTTATGCCTTGGCCAATGTATGTCCATTTTTGCTTTCTCTAAATTTGGTTATGCTTTTGGGTAAAGGAGAATTTTGTTGAAAACGTGTCAAATATTTGAGTTACTTTGTTAAGTTATTGGGAAGACTATGGACCATGTTAAAGGTAGGATATGAATAAGTTATGAACTTGAATGCTTCTAATTTTCATTAATAAAATAATTTAAATACTTAACCATAAAATAATGGTGGAAAGGAATGTTTAAAGAGAGTTTCAGTTGAAAGACACTTATGGACACAGGGAATTTCCTACCCAAACTCCTCACCCTAAAGATAAACTATCTCAGTTTGGGAAAAACAAACCAAGAGGGTGAGAGAGAAAAAAAACCTAAGGCAACCTTGTTATCTTGGAGCCTGGTTGGAAGGGGGGCCAAGAGAGGAGAATATAGTTGTAAGCTAGACACCCTTAATGTGTTGTTGAGGAAGGGAAAACGCTGCCAAGTAAGGAATTCTTGAGTTGGTAGGCCAGTGGAAATCCAAGTAAAGCCTATGTGCTCAGTTAATACCCTAGACTAGACTTGTTGGCATCAGAGTTGTTCAAGGTTGGACTTGGTATGGTCATGTCATGGAAATTGTTTTGAATATTGAGCTGGCTCGTGGGCAGTTTCAATAGAGCATATTGATCCTCATTGGTTGGGTGGAGCATTATATCCCCTGTAATTTTGTGGCAAACTCAATTACTTGAGAAACATATAACTGAAAAAATTGTTTTGTATGTTTGCTTTTCTTTCTACACATATTTAACCACTGAGTTGTTGTGCAATGTTCAACTAGTTTGAGTTTAAATTTCTGATAATGCATATTAAATTTAAGATTGTTGGATTAGGTTAGTTACAGGCCTAAACAAACATTAATCCATTAGCCCAAAGCAGTCCTAAATCTGGTTACTTAATCTGGAAAGGAAATGATAGGTCCTGGAAGCAAGTCCCATTGGACTTCCAGATTTAATACAATAATGTTGTTGCTTTATAAATAAATCAAACAGTGTATGTTGGAAACTTAGGGCTTTTATGAGGACATTGAGAAATAATTTATATCTCAATTAAGAATTAAAAACTTTCAGGGTTAACTAGAAACATAACAGGTAGATATTCATTATACTCAAAATTGGTAAGTGCAATATGGTAGAATGTAACAAAGTGTATGGTCACATATGACCTTGTTCTGAAAAATAATAATAAAACATAACATCTCGATAACTAAATAAAAGATTTCTATACATGTCAAATTGAGACTTTGTCACAGGGAAATAATTATATTATAGAAAACAGTGAAATCATATACCCTAAGTCCTTAGGGTTAACAAAATAACCAGACAGAAGAGAGTAACGATTTGGAAAAACCATGAAACATTGTCATAACAGTCATGATTATTATGAAAACAAAGAATGGAAAAAAAAATAATTGCAATAAGCACAATGTGCAACTGAGAGTAAGTCCTTAAATATGAATTAGCTAAAGGTCGAAGGTCGTAAATACCAAATGTTCAACAAGAGAACTAATAAATCTATACATTACACAGTGACAATTAAAACGATACTTGATAAGAGTAAGCAAAATTTAACTAAGTTCAACACCCAAACAAGGATTTTAAGGCCACATGGTCGATACCCACAACATATTTAAATTAACCAAAGAAAACTACAATGGATCCATCTCTGGAATGAAAATACAAATTTTATGAATGTAAATCATATCCTAACATTGGTGGTGACCTCTCGGACATGTAGCAAAGAAATAACACAGGGGAAGTGTTAAGAACCTAGAAACCAAGTGAAGTCGACATTGTCATAACCAACTTTGTACATAGTAATGGGTGGAGGTCACACTTGTACATTTCCATTAACAAACATGTTAGAAAGCTTGTGGTTGTGACTATAAAGAAAACAAATTTGAGAGAGGGGTTATCATTAATTACCTGTTGGGATTAAGAAAGGAGGTCGCAACATTTGTAATCTTGCATGCATGCACAAAACTTAGAAGATTTATTGTGGAAAAGTTAAACTATCAACTCAAAGCATAACCCTCAAAATGGAAGTTAAACAATGTGAATTACAAGTAACTTTCTGGGCTTGGGAATCCATTCTCCTATGCAAACAAGAAAGCTTCTTCCTCTCACAATGATAATCTCCTTTCAAACAACAAAAATTGAAATGTAGTGTTGTAAACCATTCGACATACTGACCTATAACAAATTCTCCATTATACATAGACGAGGAGAAAATGAGAGATGGGATTGTAAACTAACATCAAAACTTGAGAATAGACGGGTCATGGGCCTAAAAGTTACCTTGTATCCATTGACAATTGCTAACTAAGTAAGCCTGGAAGTGGTAACAGTTATTGCATTGCAGAGAAAACTCTCTTGCTGAGCAGAAAGGAAAATGAGGCGGAACGACCCAAAACGAGGGGGAGGTAGTTACCTCCATAAGGTAAGGTGTTGTCTCCATGGTAGATCCCAAACCCTAGGATCTACACTGTCAGACCCAACCCATCATCAACGTTGAGGGTGTATCGAATACCAAGAAGCTATGGTGTGGGACAACTAGAAAGTCTAGAGAATTCAAAGGCATACAAAAATCCAATGCCAAATATCACACTCATAACATAATATAAGCAACAAACATTAATATATTCTACTATTTCCATAGGAACAAGGGTATTGCATATAAATAGCATTAACATTTTTTTTCCAAATGTTCACAAGGTGGATAATTCCTAATGTAACCCATACAGTGTGCATCTTAGTTGTGTTATAACACATAAACAAAACAAAAAAATCCTCTTACAACTGATCAAACATTATAAGATATATATACACCATCATTAATTTAACTCGGCATCAGAAGATACATGAAAAACATAGTAGTACCTTGTCACTGATAAGAACATTAAGTTTATTATAAAAAAGGCACTGGTATAGGACAATACCCAGTTTCATTAATTGAAGAAAATATGATATTGCTATATAGTAGTGTGTTGTGTTGTGTGTGTGGTGTGATATATATAATATATATATATATAATATATATAATTTTAAATTACTCTTAGTGGAGAGAGATATTACCAGTGATATTAGAGCTATGGTTCCCACACTCTGACCTATTAAGGTAGACCAAGAGAATAACAAAATTTGTATTTTATGTTCCACAAAGAAAGTCTAGATATGAGAAGGGGAAGTGGTGTGATGACCACACCACCTGTAACACCTACAGGGCTTGGTTCGATACCATTTCCAGGACCCAATCTAGAAATGTGGGTTCAGTTGAGGGAGGAGCCTCGAAACACAATTACTATGTTGTTCGAAACAATACAATATTTGAGGGAAAAAATGGCCAATCTAAGGGTTGATAATGAGAAACTAATGCAGGAGTAGGAACAAATAATGAAGAGCCCAACTGACAGAGAAAAAAAATAAAAAAATTAATAAATAAATAAAAAAAAATAATAAATAAATAAATAATAAATAAATAAATAAATAAAATCATATATATTCAGTCCCAACTCTTGATAACAAAAACATAGCAGAACACATAGAAGGAGAGAGGACAACGTACTTGAAAAAAGTCATATGCAAGAGTTAGAGGGTGATAAAGGGACAAATGAGGGAGAATTTAGAAAACACCTTTGTGGCTAAAATGCAAAAAGAGGCGAAAAAATAGAAGACAAAATTACAAGGAGAATTTAGAAAAATTAAACCTCCAACATTTTACAATGAGTTAGAGGAAGTTGTAGAGGCATAGTTAGTAAACATTAATAAATAATTCCAAATTTATGAATATAATAATAATTTGAAGGCTCCTTTAGTGATCTACCAACTATAGGGAAAGACAACTCCATGGTGGGAGGAAGTTAAAGTGGTGCATGGAGTCGATGACAATGAAATAATATGGAAGAATTTCCAAAAATATTTTAAGGATAAGTACCTATCTAAGCAATATTATGATGATAAAGTTAATGCGTTTCATGACATCAAATTGGGTCAATTGTCCATGGATGAGTATGTGGAAAAATTCACCTCCTTATTGAGGTATATTCTGTTGATAGTGCTGGATCTACCAACATTCAAGGGATCTCCCCAATATGAAGTCCCGATTGGACTTCACATCATTTGGTGTAGTAGTTCCAGCAGTGGGTGTTAATGATATTCCTTGGCTACAAATACGCATAAAGTGATGTACGGTGACTTAGGATTATAGACACAAAGGATTTATATTAAACCTTAGGATTAATATTATAAACCATGTGAATAATATTATACGCTAGGAATTTGAACCCTTGGATTAATAAACCCAAGGGATTGAAACAAACTTTTTCACAATACGACGTTGGACTAAGGTTCACCATGGTTGACCATGATTGATTTTCATATTAACACAATCTTTGTCACAATACAATGTTGGACCATGGCTAACCATGTTCGACCATGGTTAACAATAATGAACCATGGTTGACCACAATTGACCCAGTAATATGAGACTCTAAGATAAATATTATAAACCCTAAAATAAACATGGTTGACAATGGTTGATTTTTATATTGACACAATCTTTGTCACAATACATTGGACCATGATTTATTTTCATATCGAGACAATCTTTGTGACAATGCGACGTTGGACCATGGTTGATTTCGACCATATTTCAACTATTTTGCCTCTATAGTTAACCATGACTACATTATGGCCACCATTGAAATGGTGGTTATGCCTATTCGTGCCCATCCACTATAAGCGTCCATGGTCAACTATGGCCATCTGCCATAGTTCAATATAGTTCATTATGGTTATGCCTATATGTGCCCACTATAGGCGTCTATGGTCAACTATGGCCATCCACCATAGTTCAATATAATTGACTATGGTTTATAATAGATCACCTACTCATATGCCATGATGTGTGTGGTAATTATTGTTCACCATGGTAGTTATATTGACTATTATTAACTATGTTGCACACGCTGACTATAATTGACCATATCAACAAGACTCAACCATAATAAACAAGTTTTAATAATTTATAATTAATAATCAATTTATTTATTTATTTATAATAACTAATTACTTAATTATCATAATTATAAATAATAATAATTAATATAACACAATAATATATAAAAGTAATTATAATTAATATTAATCTTAATATAATATTACATTAATTAATAATTAATATAATTAATATTAATTATGATGGTAATAAACGAAGATTATAAGTAAAAATAAAATTTATTTTCAAAGCAACGGTAATCAAAGCAAGCTTCTCATTGCCTAGATGTTTTCAAAGTGAAATTTTATGGGTATGGACATTACATTTAGAAAAAATATTATAATAAATATTATATATTCTTTTTTCAATAAATATTATTTTTGCAAAAATATTTAAGTTTTTTTATTAAATAATAATTTGAATAATTATTATTAATGGTAATAAATTATTAAATTAAAAAAATTAACAAAAATAAATAAAAAATTATAATTATAATTAACCATAATAATAGCAATAATTAGTATATCAACCACATTTATTAATGTGATTGTGTCAAGTTATTATGTTATTGGTTCCAAATATTTTTTTTAATCATTTATACATATTACTTAATTATCATAATTATAAATATTTTTATTTTTATTAGTAAAGTTATTTATATGGAAGACTTGGGAAGGAAGAATAGAGAGGAAGAAACGTAAGATAGAAGGAAACAATTTGAACAGATTGCTTTTACTCTACCATAAAGGAAAAAAAATAAAATGAAGGAAACGGTTTTGACGGGTAGCTGGGTTTGTCAACGGAAAATTGTCCCAATTATTTAAGCATAAAAATGACATTAAATCATTTCTATTTTCTTGTACTTGTAGCTTTGTTATTTTTGTTTTGTTTTGCTGGTTTCTTTGTTGAATTCTTTGTGGGCTTCAGTGAATCCGTTGGGAGCCTCTTTGAAACTGAGACAAAAACCATTACGCAGTCCTTTTAAAAAAAAGTAGTTAACCCAAGAGTTGTTTACAGTGGATGAATAAACAATGGATGAACTAAACCCTACTGAGGCACCAGACATGTGAATTTACTTTATATATATATATATATATATATATATATATATATATTAATTTTAATAATTTAATAGATATTTATTGATTGATTGGTTGTGTCACCCTTTCCTTTCCTCTATAAAGTCGATTGACAGAATAAGGGAAGTAGGATGGCTTGTACAAAATGTAATTTGTATGAAATGAATTGATCAACAAATGAAATATTGACAAAAACAGAAGACATAAGAATAATTGCAAGTCGTTGTTGTTTTTTCTTAAATATACTATGTTTTACCTTCACTTGGGTTTGTCACTGCCGCTGTTTGAGCTTGCTGAAACAAACGAGGTGCTTACGCTCCAATAAAAGACAACGAGATAATGGAATGAGATATTAAAATTCAACGAGCTTCCAAAGCTTGAAATTACCATACCTGTCATCCACTTTGAGCAAAATGCACCTAAATGGAGCTCAAAAAGGAAATAAAATACCTCTCTGCACAAGCATACAATTTCTTAGCAAACACTTAAAACTAATTCCACCAAACACCCACCAAATTGAGAGAGGTGTGCCAAATCCGGGAGGAAAAAGAGGGATTTTGTAGTGGAAATTCAATTTCCAAATAATAACCTAGGGCACCAAACCATATTAAAAAATGCCACGAGTTAGCAAAGTAAGGCACAAAAAATCATGGTGATTGGATTATAAATTTAATGTTTTGAACGCAAGTATCTACGAGAAAATTATGATTTGATTGTAGAAAAAAAATCAGATGGTATTACCAAGGCAACAAAATTGATAAGGATTACCAAGAGGTAACCAGAGGCGTTAACATTGGATTCAATTGAGGGTTTTAAAATTCACATAAAGATATTGTGGTAAAAGAAATAATTAGATTGTATGTATGCTGGTAAAAGAAATACATAAGTTTAAACATATATTAAATAGGCTACATAAAAATGGAAAGTATCTCTGCAAAGCCATCAAAGTTCAACTCTTCACTCAGATGCTTCAGCTATCCCCACAAGGAGAAGCGTTAACAATGGATATCAACAATGAAGAAGCAGTAGAATACAAGAGATTTTGTACAAGGGTAAAACCCTATTTTCTACTCTTTTCCCACAAGGAGAAACGTTAACAATGGATATCAACAATGAAGAAGCAGTAGAATACAAGAGATTTTGTACAAGGGTAAAACCCTATTTTCTACTCTTTTCATGCATTATCTGCATTCACACTTGAACATTAGCTGGTTAAAGGAAAAAGAAATACAACTCTTATGTATACAACTTTATAACAATAATAAATCTTTAGGGATGAAACCATAATGCAACACCTAGTTCACACTGGCAACATTCTTGAATCCACTAGTTACCCACGATACTGGAGATACAATTTATGTTAAGCTCCATTAATTTTTTCCAACTGTAACCTACAGTGATGGAACTAAACTGCAGTCTTTCCTTAATTTCTGGAAACCAACTGCAGTGATTTTCTTAAATTAGGGAAATCAACTGCAGTTAATTAATTTTCTGGTTGGAGCTTCTGAAGTGGTCCATTACTCCATTTGGAGTTCTCTACCTTGATCTGTGGAACACCTGACACATAGCCATTAGAAGCTTGATGGAAGCTTGGCTATAAATTCATTTGTTTGGTCCCCAAGCTTGCATTTCAATTCCCTTTAGTTTTTACACCATCTAGCTGAGAGAGCAAAGCTTGGAAGTGCCTTCAGACTTTCTGTATTCTTTTGTTTTGCTTGGATTGAAGCTGGAGTGTTGTTTCAGTAAAGAAAGCAAGTGGACTGTGGTTTGCAGCAAGAACGTTATCAATGGCTGGAGGTAATTTAATTTTTCCTGGCATTAAACTTTCATTCTAGTTTTACGATTCTTTAAGTTTTTCCGCATATAGAATCGTTGCTGTAAATTTTTTAACATTGGTATCAGAGCTAAAGTTTATCTCTGCCTTGGGACGCCTTTCCTTTTATTAAGAAGCCTCAATAAAAACGCGAACAGTACCTCACGATCTTAATTTTATTTGTATTTTCCGTTGGATTTCAATTTTTTTTTTGAGAGGTAATTCTTTCCCCGTGCCTTTTGATTAGAGTTTTAAGGGGGCCTGGACTTTGGAAACTGCCCTTCTGTTCTAACTCTATTTCGAAATTGTGAGATTGGACAGGCACAATTGGAAATACAATGGTTTTATTGTTTATTTTCTTATGGTGTTTTGGTGCCAAATGTTTCATCTTCCACAGTTTGTGTTGCCTTATTTTTTTTTTTTTCTTCATCTCGTGTTTGCTATGTTTGGAAACACTTTCAATTCATCTTCTGCGAAAGTTGGATGATTTGTTTGTTGGGCGTGTTTTCTCTGTGCGTTCTCGGAACTCAAAATAACGGATTTGCCTCTTGCTCTACTGCTACTTATAAGAGCAACTACGATTCCTGTCTACATTACCTTGAACCCTTCATCATTTTTGTCCGATCCATATGTTAATTCTTCCGAAGATCCAATCACAAACATAGGATTCCGAGATTCAGTACTAATTTCTGTTAAGGGCTTTTCGATTTTTATCTGGAATCTGAGATTCAGCGCAAATTTCTGTAATCGGATTTTGGATTTTTATCTGGATCTTGAGATTCAATACAAATTTCTGGAAAGGGCTTTTGGATTTTTTATCTATTCATTGCTCCAACTGTTCTAGAGACTGTATTCAGATTTCTACCACACGCAAAGCCCAACAACAAAATTCCTTAATTTGATCAACAATGTAAAGTAAATTTTATAATTGATTACATATTTATTTACGCTGGTTTTGTTAAATATAATCATTATGTTAAAACATTTGAATTAGAAACTACTGCGTTTGATGATATCTGAAACATGATCGTTGTCTACCTTAAAGGGATTTAGTGTGTTTAAATTTGAACATTTTCCAGAATTCATTTTACTTTATTTCAGTCCTTTTTTCCCAAAGGAATTTTATATTTGGAAAATTTAAAGAATACCTTGCCACGATGACATTCCTTGTTAACCCGTTGGCATAGTTTAAATGCCCAATAACATTAGTGACAACGGTTTAAGATAATCACATTTTATTTAATAAGTTACTATATAGTTGGTATTGGATTAGATTATAACTGAAAAGGAAACTATGATGAAACAAAGCTCGGTAACAATATTTCTCATAAGCACATATAGATTTGTCGTTGGATTTCTAAACGTATACTTTTTCACACAATTTTATGCAAATACATACCATTTTGGGAAAGCAAAAGATTGTGATGAAAGTAATTAAAAATATATATATATTTCATGGCTATATATATATATATATATATATATTTTATATATGATATATATATATATATATTTGTTTGATTTATAAACTTAGGCGAGCCTGAAGTCAAGCCAGCTAGCCTTCGAACTGCATTTGCTATGCAAGTGCAAAGTAGATCAATGCTGCTTCAGTCAATCTCCGGGTTTTGTTTATAAATTGAACAATCGATTTGCAGTAATTTACGGTAATGCTGACTGCTTTAACTTTAATTTTGATTATGTGAAGAGTTATTACTGTTGTTTACCGTAATACTGGAGTTTATATGGAGTTTATTTAAAATGTCATTTTGACTTATTCCTTTCAAGTAAACATTATTTTTACTCTGGTTAAGTTTTGTTTATGCAATTTATGTAAAAAATAATGTCTAGTGATCCATATAATTTTAATTAATTAGATAATGGCCACAACATCTTTAGTTAAATAAACTTATATATATTGGTTGGTTAGATCACATAAAGATTATTTAGACATTAAATTGTAATTAATTAGACTAAATATAATAAATTTTATCCCACAGGAATTTTTATTATATTTATGTAATTAATTAGGATAAAATTTCATAACCTACCCACAGGAGTTATGAATTAATAGTTTTATCATAAAGTTCAAAACAATGAAATAATTGAATCTGCTTGAATTAAAATTTAGCCACTGGCAATTTTTATGTCATTAGATTCAATTTGAGCATGATTACATTGGTAAAACATGAAATTTTATTAAGCCTCAATTTTAACATAAGCATGTGATTTTTAATTTTGATGCAGTAGTACAACCTGCAAATTTCTCTGAAATTCGTTGTGACATTCCCGAACTTAAGGGAGATAACTATAAGGTTTGGAAGGAGAGGATTCTCCTTCATTTGAGGTGGATGGACATAGATTATGCTATTAGGAAAGATGAACCATCGGCACTCACTAATACCAGCACTGCAGCGGACATCACGCTTTATGAACGATGGGAGCGATCCAATCGTTTAAGCATAATGTTCATTAAACTAAAATTTCAGCTGGTATTCGTCGTTCCGTTGATCAGCATGAAAAGGTCCGAGACTTGTTGAAGGCCATTGACGATCAATTCATCACTTCTGACAAGGCACTAGCAAGCACCCTAATCATGAAGTTCTCATCCCTAAGGCTCACCAGTGTGAAAGGTGTGCGCGAGCACATCATGCAGATGAGGGACACTGTGGCTCAATTGAAGAAACTCAGGTTGATATATCGGAGTCTTTCCTAGTGCACTGCATCCTGAACACCCTTCCGCACCAATATGGACCTTTCAAAATCTCATACAACACACATAAGGATAAATGGTCAATTAATGAACTCATGACCATGTGTGTTCAAGAGGAAGAGAGGCTGGTGATGGAACTGGGAGAGAGGGCAATGCTGACAACGCGTGGAAAGGGCAAATCTCAATCCAATCGGAAAGGGAAAGGTAAAGTATCTCCCCAAGTCGGTATCAAGAAGGATTCCAAGTGTTTCTTCTGTAAAAAGAAGGGACACATGAAGAAGGAATGCGTCAAATTTTAGAAATGGCTTGCAGACAAAGGTAATTTGATCTCATTTGTTTTTTATGAATCTAATATGGTTAATGTTAATATTAACACATGGTGGATTGATTCTGGATCAACAATTCACATTTCAAATTCCTTGCAGGGTTTGCAAAACCTAAGGAAACCCGTGGGAAGTGAGCAAAGCATATTATCAGGAAACAAGATAGGCTCATATGTAGAAGCTATAGGAACATGTTATTTAACTTTAAGTAGTGGTTTTGTTTTAGAATTAGAAAAGACCTTTTATGTTCCAAGTTTTTCTAGAAACTTGATTTCAGTTTCAAGGCTTGTACCTTTTGGATACTCCTTAAACTTTTCAGAAAAATCTTTCAGTCTATTTTATAAATCTGATTATGTTGGGAATGCTATTTTGTCTAGTGGTCTTTACTGCATTAATTTACAAAACAATGTCACTTATGATTCAATGCATGTTCACACTGGCACTAAAAGATGTGTTATTAAAGAAGATTCCTCTAAATTATGGCACCGAAGACTAGGTCATATCTCCATACAAAGAATTAAAAGATTGGTAAATGAAGGGGTACTTAATACTTTGGATTTTACTGATTTTGATACTTGTGTGGACTGCATAAAGGGAAAGCAGACCAACAAGTCAAAGAAAGGTGCCAATAGGAGTTCAGACATATTAGAAATCATACATACTGATATATGTAGTCCAGACATGGACTCACATGGTCAGAGATACTTCATCTCTTTTATAGATGATTACTCACGATATATGTATCTCTACATGCTTCATAAAAAGAGTGAAGCATTAGATGCCTTTAAGATCTTTAAGGCTGAAGTAGAGAAACAATGCGGCAAGCAAATTAAGATCGTGAGATCAGATAGAGGTGGAGAATATTATGGTAGATACACAGAAGATGGACAAGCACCTGGGCCATTTGCTAAATTTCTTCAAGAGCATGGGATTGTTGCCCAATACACCATGCCTGGTTCACCCAACCAGAATGGTGTAGCAGAAAGAAGAAATCGAACATTATTGGACATGGTGCGGAGTATGCTTAGCAGCTCCAATCTTCCTAAATCCTTGTGGACTGAAGCACTTAAGACGAAAGTGTATATATTAAACCGAGTTCCAACCAAGGCGGTTCCTAAAACGCCATTTGAATTATGGAAAGGTTGGAAACCAAGTTTGCGACATATGCACGTTTGGGGATGCCTGTCTGAAGTGAGAATTTATAATCCACAAGAGAAGAAGCTGGACCCAAGGACCATTAGTGGGTATTTCATTGGATATGCTGAAAGGTCTAAAGGTTACAGATTTTACTGTCCATCTCACAACACTAGGATTGTGTAATCAAGAAATGCAAAGTTTCTTGAAAATGACTTGATCAATGGGAGCGATCAAACTAGAAACATAGTTTCTGAGAAGGATCATTCAGAATATCAACCTTCCACTTCAAGTGATAGATTGATTATTGTTCATAGCACCCCTCAAGTACAAACTGGTGTTGAACAACCAATTGTTGAAGTTCCACAAGTTGCTGACGATATTCCAGTAGATCAAGGAGTTCAAGAGTTGCCAAGAACTTTTGAACAACAAGTTGAACCACATACTTCTCAAGAAGATGATGGTACAACATTAATAAGATCTACTAGACCAAAGAGATCAGCAATTCCTAATGATTATGTTTTGTATCTACAAGAATTTGACTACAACATTGGAGCCGAAAATGATCCCGAGTCATTTTCACAAGCCATGAATTGCAAAGAATCAGAACTATGGTACAATGCCATGAAGGAAGAGATGAATTCCATAAAGAGTAACGAAGTCTAGGATCTTGTTGAGTTGCCTAATGGTGCAAAAGCCATTGGATGTAAATGGGTCTTTAAGACAAAGAAAGACTCATTCGGCAACATTGAGAGATACAAGGCAAGACTTGTTGCTAAGGGATTCACTCAGAAAGAAGGAATCGACTACACTGAGACTTTTTCTCTTGTATCTAAGAAAGATTCCTTGCACGTTATTATGGCATTAGTAGCCCATTTTGACTTGGATTTGCAACAAATGGATGTGAAAACGACCTTTCTCAATAGAGATATAGAGGAGGAGGTTTACATGAAACAACCTGAAGGATTCCCCTCTAGTGATGGTGAGAAATTGGTTTGCAAGCTCAAGAAGTCATTATATGGTTTAAAACAAGCATCCCGCCAATGGTATTTGAAATTCCATAATGTAATTTCTTCTTTCGGTTTTGTGGAAAACATTGTGGATCAATGTATATACCTAAAAGTTAGTGGGAGTAAAATTTGTTTTCTTGTTTTATATGTGGATGACATTTTGCTAGCAACCAATGATAAGGGATTGCTACATGAGGTGAAACAATTCCTCTCTAAAAATTTTTGATATGAAGGATATGGGTGAGGCATCTTATGTCATTGGCATTAAGATTCATAGAGGCAGATTTTGAGGCATCTTGGGTCTGTCACAGGAAACCTATATTAATAAAATTTTAGAGAGATTTCGGATGAAGGATTGTTCACCAAGTGTAGCTCCCATTGTGAAGGGTAATAGGTTCAATTTGAACCAATGCCTGAAGAACGACTTTGAAAGGGAACAAATGAAGAACATTCCATATGCTTTTGCTGTCGGAAGCCTAATGTATGTTCAAGTCTACACAATACCTGACATTGCATTTGTTGTGGGAATGTTGGGACGATATCAGAGTGATCCAGGTTTAGACCACTGGAGAGCTACAAAGAAAGTAATGAGGTACCTTCAAGGAACCAAAGACTACATGCTTATGTATAGACGGACGGAAAACTTGGAAGTAATTGGCTACTTAGATTCTGACTTTGCTGGATGTGTTGATTCACGCAAATCAACATCAGGTTACATTTTTATGATGGCTGGTGGAGCTGTATCATGGAGGAGTGCCAAGAAAACCTTGATTGCCACTTCCACTATGGAAGCCGAGTTCGTCTCCTGTTTTGAGGATACTTTACATGGTGTATGGCTTAAGAGTTTCATTTCTGGGCTTAGAATTATGGATTCTATCTCTAAGCCATTGAGAATATATTGTGATAATTCAGCTGCTGTTTTTATGGCTAAAAACAACAAAAGTGGGAGTCGAAATAAACACATCGAAATTAAGTATTTAGCTATAAGGGAATGTGTTAAAGAAAAGAAAGTGGTCATTGAGCACGTCAGCACTGAGTTGATGATTGCTGATCCTTTGACTAAGGGCATGCCACCATTTAAATTCAAGGATCATGTAATGAATACGGGACTTGGTTCCATTATGTAGTTTCTCATTGTATGGACAATGTTATTTTAAATGAAATTCTTAATTATTGTGATGTTTTTTCTCGTATTTATGTGCACCTTAAGTTGATTTGAGAAAATTCATTTAAGAAGGACCAAGAATAAACATAAGGTTTATTCATTAAGAAATTGTTGCCACATAAATTATAATAGAATATACAAGTAATAATGGAAGATAAAACTCGTCATTAGAGGACTTATCGCCATGATTCATGTATCTATTACTTAATACAGATTGTCAATGGGTTTTAAGTTGAGACATTAAGTTTGGAAGTATGGACCAAGTGGGAGAATGTTAAGCTCCATTAATCTGGAAACCAACTGCTGCCTACAATTATGGAAACCAACTGCAGTCTTTCCTTAATTTCTGGAAACCAACTGCACTAATTTCCTTAAATTAAGGAAATCAACTACAGTTAATTAATTTTCTTGTTGGGAGCTTCTGAAGTGGTCCATTACTCCATCTGGAGTTCTCTACCTTGATCTGTGGAACACTTGACACATAGCCATTAGAAGCTTGATGGAAGCTTGGCTATAAATTCATCTGTTTGGTCCCCAAGCTAGCATCTCAATCCGTTTCAGTTTTTACACCATCTAGCTGAGAGAGCAGAGCTTGGAAGTGCCTTCAGACTTTCTATATTCTTTTCTTTTGCTTGGATTGAAGCTGGAGTGCTGTTTCAGTAAAGAAAGCAAGTGGACTGTGGTTTGCAGTAAGAGCGTTATCAATGGCTGGAGGTAATTTAATTTTTCTTGGGCATTAAACTTTCATTCCAGTGTTACGATTCTTTAAGTTTTTCCGCATATAGAATCGTTGCTATAAATTTTAATATATTGAAGTCCCAATCCAGATTCGTGGCTATGATAGAGTGATTAAGCTTGACGTTGAAGAATTGAGGGAGTGATTAAGCTTGGCGCGTTGTTGGTTCTTTAAGAAAGCCACAAAACTCCAGGCATAGAAGACCGCCAATTGTTTAGCGTGGAAGACGTTCATCCAACAATCACTAATGATAGGAACAACGTGCATTCTCACCAAGGGCAGGTTCTGGAAAACCTTTGCTCTCATTTTATGAGATTAATGAAAAATGGCCTATCACATATTTGTGCTCTTTTTTCCATATTATTTTTTCCCTCGACAGCATGTGTTCAACTGTGCTTCTAACTAACCTGACAAGTTCAACCATAGATGATGAAAAACTCATTGGTTTTGGTCAGCGCTTTTGATGGTGTATTTTGCAGTTTGTGTCGGTTCTTCAACTACATTACTTTCACCTCACCCACGCAATTCTGATCGTGGTAAGAAAGAAAACTCAAGACATATAGAATTACTAAAAATTTATGTCATTTTATTGTTTTTTCTATGGAGTACGATTGCAGAACATCGGAGACTCTTTATTGGAGTATCGAGTCTTTATGTTGAGAGCACTGAGTCCTTAATTGTATGGTTATGGTATATTAGAGAACTCAATTCTTATTTGTCCTAATATGCGTATAATCGCTATTTATGGAAAGTGGGCCATAAAACAAAAAGTACTCATAATATTTTGGAATAAAAAGTATTGAATGTAAAAATATGTATGTTCACTAATGCAAAATTGATGTAAAAATCTGGAGTCAAATAGTCATAAAGTCAAGTCAAAAGTTTGAGTCTTTGATTGTAATGGGTGCATGATCGACAAAGCGTGACACCCAAAGTCTGGTCAAAGTGTTGTAAGGGAAATTTGAAGAGTTACTGCAGTTGTTGTTTGCAGGAAAAAGGAGCAAGAAGTGCTTAGGAGTAAGTTTCCAGTGAAATGAACCATTGACCAAGTTTAGAGGAGATAACTTGGTAAAGTGATTCAATTGCAGGTTATAGTGGACAATGTGAAGTTCATGAAAGGAGAAGAAAATGAAGATGCAGATTCCAAAGAAAGGCCATGATGATGCCATAGAAATTGGCATTGGTGATGACGAGAAAGAGACTGTTGAATTAAAGTTACGACTTGATGTGTTGCTAGAGTTATTACAAAGACAAAGACATGAATGGGTAATAAAGAAAAAAGTTAAACGACCAATTAAACAGTTTATGGAAAGAAGACTAAAGCACAAACTGAAAGTTTTAGAAGTAGAGAAAATCTGTACAAAAATATACATTTCTAAACCATAGAAAGAACCATTGCTTGGTGACAACGATGGTGAAATGAACGTGGGTTTGATTCCCACAAATGAGACCATAAATTATTCTAAAGAACCATCATTGAAGAGTATTGTGTAGATTGAAAAGAGGCCAGAACAACCCGAGGATGATGAATGTATGCATATGGACACCGATAAGAAAATTGAAGAAGATGAGGAAGAGTTAGTGGACAACTTGAAGGATTGTATGCTACATAAGGAAGGGATGCCATAAATCATAAGAGAGACCTCTAGGTCTCATGATTTTGAAACAATACTGATTTTATTTTTGCAGGTAGTGGAGAATTGCAAGAAACCATGAGTAAGATGGAAATTAAGAAAGCTTAGGAACCATTGGAGGAACCTATGCAAGTTTACAAAGGCATAGATATGGAGGTTGTTGCTGCATAAATGGATTTTTTAGAGGATTGGTTGGACAATCCAAAGAATAGTTGTGAAGCGAATGAAATGATGATGGACTGCAACAATTTCATAGAGGATGAGGATGAGGTTTCAAGTGGCAGTAATGAGGACAAGTTCGAGGAGAATAGGCAATGAATGATAGAAGATGAGTGGTATCCTTGTGAATTCGTGGAGGACAACAATAATTTCAATGAAGAATGGGTGATTTTTACCATCAAGAAGACAAGTTGGACATGACAATTGAAGAGATTAGAAGATTGACGGTGAAAGTGTCACAAAAGCAACATATTGTAGGAAGGAAAGAAGATGGCAGAATCTTGTTGATGACAACAAAACAAGCATCCATTAGCAAGGAGAAGGGAAAATTCCAACATAAAATTTGGAATCCTCAAAGACAAGAAAGGACAACCACAAAAAATCAACAATATAACATAGTACATGATCAACGACAAACTAAAGTTTGGGACCCAGGAGGATTTTTATCATTTTATGAAGACTGATGGTGGGGAGAACATGATTTTCTTCTACCTGGGGGGTCGGATGTAGGTGCATCTAACCTAGGTAAATTGTTTGCTTAGGGAGTCAATTTATAAAGCTAGGTTTTAATTAATTAATGTATTTTTCCTATATTTTTTAGGAGAGAATGATAATTCTTGTAAATAAGAGAAGATTCTAGAGTATTGTGGAAGGTTTGAGAAGATTATGGATTAGTTAGCTCTTATCTAGGGATAAGAGATAAGATGAGAGATGTTAGGGATCAACAGAGATATTTTGGGAGTTAGTTTAGGGATCTAGAACCTATCTTGGGTTCTAATCCATTTGTATAAATTGAAGTGAGCCCATGAGGTATGTATCTATGTAGAAGTGTGTGAGGGAGTGTGAGAAATGAGAGGCCAATCATTGGCCCAGTTCTTCTGTAATTTTTTATTATTATTAATTAATAATTTTCTGAGTTTTTATGTGCATATGCTTGGTGTGTGATCTTCAATTTAGTTTTATTGATTTTATGTGATGACCCTATGGTTAGATGTTATTTGACCTACATCAAGTGTCTAGAAGAGTCCATATTGTAACTCTAGTTAAGAGTTGAAGGAGTCAAACCTAACCAGTAAGCTATCGGCTTATGTTATAACCAAGGCACTTGGACGAAAAGGGGTTCCATCATTTTCAAGTGCATCTTGTTCCATAGACGAGCAGAGTAGTTGAGAGAGACAAGGAGAGATCACTTAGAGAGGAATTGAGTATTGTAGTAGGCCACAAGCCATAGACCTTACTTCTTTCTACTTGCATCCATTTTCTATTAAAAAAAAGAGAGCATAGCGATCTCACATTCTAGTTGGGTTTCCTAGGATATATGTTGTGTCTATTGTAGTTTGTAGGTTTTTATTTAGTTATTTTTTATTTTTTTGCATAATTATAATTTGCATGCATGGAGAATATTTTTTTTTTACATGCCTAAAAATATAAATAGAAATAAACCTTCACAATGTATATTTCATATGTTTAAATATAATTTTATCATATTTGTTGTGACAAGTTGTCTAGTGGAATATTCATGGAAATTTACGATCATGTTAGTATCACAACAAGTTTCTTTGGGTATATGTGGATTTTTACAAGGGATCTAGATCAACTTAATCCAAAAATCATAAAACCCTATGTTATCACTCCTCCAGATCTCCAAGGCTGAGGAAGAGTCCAGCTGAGGTAACCACATACCAATTCTTTGACTTGGTAGCTAGCCCTACCAAGTCGGAGAGGGCTCTCTCCAAAGGATACAACCAAGAGGGATGGATAGATTAGGGTTTTAGGCTGGATGTAAAGTGCATAGGTTTTTTTGATTTGATTTTGATTAGATTGTTGGAAGAGGATTAGGTCAAAAAGACTAGGTCAAGGAAAATGAGGTTATGATTGTAGACATCTGATGGAGCAAGGTAGGTAGGCACTCAAACACTTTAAGGTTATGAAGTGAGATGGATAAGACTGGTGAGGTGCTAGAAAGAGCAACACAAGCATGTTTTCTTTCTAAACTGAAGAAATTGGACAAACTATGTAGATTTCCCCAAAACAGAGCATATAAAATGTATTATGCTCATCAACTTGAAAATAAACATATCATAGAAGTAAAGTGAAATATGGGAGTAAAAAACATTCAAACATATGCAACATAAGAAGAAACTATGCTAAAATTCCATGCCACAGGTATTCCACCAAAATAACTGCAACTCATTCATTAATTTCTGCCAAATACTGGTTACATTAATGTCTCTGATCAATAGCCAAACATCCAACTGATTCCAACCTATAAAATGACTAAGAAATTACATAATATAGGCCTCAAACCAACTCATCCTAGCCTCAGGGGTCGAATTCATGAGAGGAGGAGTAGTTGCAAGAAAAACTGAACTAATAGCTAGAGTGTAGGGTGGTCAAAGTGACTCATCCCTAACTATAACAAACTGATTCATTACATGCCATGTAGGCCATTTGACTAATGTATTTACCCTAGATAATAGTAAAAAACATGATAATTACATCATCTTGATCAATTACATGAGTAAAACATCAATTTCCCAAAGGTGAAAGTCAATTTAGAGAGAAAGAGTGAAAATTGGAGAAGACTGTCAAATGCGCCCTCCAACTTCAGAGCTACTTTTGGGTGCCCTTCCAGTGTCCAAATTTGCTCCAAGATAGCTTGTTGGAAATCCCTTCGAGTGTACTTTCCAGATATGCCTTCATTTTTCCATTTGGAGTTCATTTGCCTTGTCAAAATTCCAATCTCCCAAGACTTGTAAACACATAGCGACCGAGCCAAAAAGGAGGCATAAAGGTGGTTTTTTGATGGTTTTTGACCCTTTTGGCTAACCATTTTTCCTCCAAATGCTTAGAAAATGCATAGGGTGCATGTCCTCATCACTTTCAATATTAAAATTCTGGCCTTTTGTCCATCAGATGCCTCAAAAAAGAGCGCAACACCCTAGGTGCTACGTATTTGACCTTTTTACTGTCAAGAGCGCCCTCACATTATCAAACGCGCTTTCCATCTTGCAGCCTGATTTTGAGTGCTTTACTAGTGTCCAAATTGAGCTCAGGATAGACCGTTAGAAATCATATCCTGTCTAGTTTCCAGATCTACCTTTATTTTGCAAAATGGAATTTATTTGACCCTCCAAAAATGGATTCTCTCAATACTGGTCAAAAGTGGAGAATGAGGGTGCAAATATGAAGTTTTCTCTTGCAGGCAACTTGTGGAGGCCTTTGTCAACTCCAAATTGATCTTATGATAGCTCATTGGAAATATATTTCTGTCTAGTTATCATTATACGCATAAAGAAATTCATTTGGACAATCCATTTAAGAGAAAATTGGATTTTCCCAAGGTCACTCTAGAAATGCAGAAAACCTCTTGTAGCAACTGTATTTTTGACGTTTCTCCAAAACCATAACACGTGTAAAAACCGAAGGAGGTTTTTCATGCTTGGCCCATGATGGAAAAAAACCTCTCTTACTTTTCCAAATTCATCCCTGTTTGGTCTGAAACATAGTTTGAAGAAAAACCGGCCCTATGTGTGGCAAATGATTTGTCCCTTGGAATGACTTCTAGGAAAATGATGGAGACATGATGTCTATGACTTGGAATGGCCTCATACTTGTTGAAATGACCTCCCTTATGCCTCCTCTTCTCAAATGTCTCTAATTCCATAGCCAACCCTAGCTCAATGGGAGAGGAAATTAGGGTTTAGTGCTTGTGGAAAATGATGATTTGGACACTGTTGGGAAAAGACAACTCCCTTTGGCATTCACTTAACTTTTTGAAACATTTCTCTTTCAATTGACTATTTAATTTGACAAATTGATATTTTGATGGTCTTTGAGAACTCTTTGAATTTGAATTTTCTTTAATGAAGTTGGCATATAGAGATTGAGTTGGCAGCTTAGGAACAATACTTATTACATATAATGAACATAAAATTACATGATGAAATAAGAATTTATCTTTACAAATCACCTTCACATGGTGAAGAGATGTTATTTGATCACCCTTTACTTTGCGGCATTATGCAATGGAATGGAGTTTTATTGGAACTTTGGAAACCCTAATGACCTAATGAAACCTTGAAAAACCCTAAAAGACCTAATGAGACCTTAAAGGACTAAATTTCAAGATGTCATGACTAATATGATGGCATGATGTCATTAAATTTATGGACAATGGATACTCAACAAGGTTGAAATGAGCCAGCAGGGGTAAATTTCTAAAAGGAGTAAAGAAAACCCTAATTCAACCTTCAGTGACCAAATTTTTAAGGCATGATGGCCTAGTGGAATGACAAAAATTTCAAAATGGGACCCTAATATGATATGAAAAGAGGATTTTTGATCACTGATGGCAGTATGCAAATACTGACACTAACGCCCTAGTCATGGCCAACGAATTGTGAATAAGCCTCATCATAATGCAGATGAGAGGTTTTTGTTGATGGAAGCACAAGCTGTAGATATAAACCATAACATAAATCTCCTCATGGCAGCCCTGAACAACAAGGTCAAGATATTTAGAGAAGATGGGGTTTCTAATGTAGAGGTATGATCATAGGGGAGATTAGGAGATCAGGAAGAAAGAAAGGAGCCAAAGAAAGAACTCGAGAAATATTGACCTAGTTTGAGTGTTGTGAACCATTCATAATCCTTGTTCAAAATGGAAGCGAAGGTAAATATAAAGTCGTATCAAGGTGATATCGATGCTCTAAAGCTAAAGAATTAGTGAAACAATTAGAAATTTATTTTAGTGTTCATCGTATAGAGGAAGAATACCTTTTTTTTTATTTATGTAGCTTAAATTAGAGGATCATGCCCTGAATTGGTGGGAAAGCCACACAGAGACCTTGAGGTTGGAAGGAGATCCTCCAGTGACTAAGTGGGAGGACTTTAAAACCCTCATAAATTCATAATTTTACTCTATTGGGTATTGATGAGCCTCATCATTGAGTAATTATATGGGCCTTAATTGGCCTTAATTCACCTCCTAGCTTAGTCAAACCAACTATTCTCACAACTTATTGCATACTTTTGATTATATTTTGTTTATGAGATGAGTTAGAGTTGAATATTTTTCTTTGTGGTCTAATGTGCATGTAATGCAGGAATAAAGGATAAAAGCAAGGGAAATGCATGGATAAAAGGTAAAATAAAGGAACTATGGTAAAAAACCTTGGTAAAAACTCAGATGAGACAAGGGATAGGAATTACAGGAGGTAAATCCTCCTCATTTACTGCCCATCCATTCGAATATCCCTCCATCAGCTAAAAGTACAAACAACCAAATCAGGAGTTAAAAGGCAGCCAAGCAGGTGAAAGTACAAGCAAGCTCCCTACTAGAAGGCAATAGAGCTAGTGAAAGTGAAAGCACAAGTTTGTCATTAAGTTGGGAGATGTACCTTCCTAATTTTGAGGGAAGTCGTTGGAGACTTCAGATGTATAAATAGAGAGGCTTAGGACCTCAGTTTTGATGTAATACAATGTTCTTTGATAATGAAGATGAGTTTTGATTTGAGCCAACATTGAGTTAACTCAGAGGGCTGAAGCTCTTGGGTTAAGGCCCGACCCTAGTAGCTAAAGCTCCTCTTTATTGTATTGTTAAGTAGCATAGTTTTTGTTTATTTGCTTCAGTAAGTTCATTTCCATTACAACAATAGCATAGATGCATGGTTTGATTGTTAATTTGTTCAAGTAGATACATATTCATTACAGTAGTTCAACATAGATTTATGTCTTTCTGTTCATTCACTGAAGTAGCTTCTTGTTTTTTGTTTATTTGTTTAAGTCACTGCATTTCCATTATAGTAGGGTAGAACAAATTAGTTGTGTTTCAGTTTGCTTCATTTATGATTTCGTACAATTAACATGGTAGCGAAGAAAGATCCACAAGGTTTCCCATAGGTGTCTCGACCTCACCTCCTCCCTCTAGGACCATGACATGAGGAAGAAACCTTGCAGCAACCCCAAAAACACAGGGTTTTGGTTTTCACAGGGAATTTGTTCTTTAACACAGTCACTGAGTTCATTTCACATCACTCTGTTCCTTTAATGGTCATCTTCTCCTTCGCTCTCTTCCCATCATTTGATCTCCCTCACATCCCTGTCATTCTCCTTCAGCATGAAATGCTTAGTGGAAGTTGTCAATCCACGTTCAGAAGGTTTTTAACCGTAGATCGCCTCACACAACAAAACTAACCAATCATCGCCCGAATGCACTTTTAGCGTTTGACTTTGTGCACTTTAAATCCTAACCGTCGATCACTATCGCACACCCACTCAGCAACCCGCTCGGTCAAATGTCCACTGTAGATCTGCCTTGCCAGATCCGACGGCCTTTGCGCTATATCGCATGGATTTATGTTCGATCGTTATCCTCCCAAGGGCACGCGAAATGAGTGATTTACCCGTGCTGCGTGTTGGCTGGGGAGACTAATCGCGTAAAATTTTAGGAAGCCACTTATAGCTTTGAGGGCGCGTGATATACTGCTTACCACCCTCTAAACCCACTCCCCCATTTCTACACATTCCTTTAAGCGCTCCCATCTCCACCATTGACCTGTTTCTTGATCTGACGGCCATCGCATCACCCAATCACTTTATCGCCTTAAACTCCCACCGTCGATCTGCCTCGTCTGATCTGACGGCTGTCACTTCACCCGATCGCCAGCTGGCTTCGCCGATCTCCATCGTTCATTTGCTGATTGATTCTTCCCGTCCATCTCTTGACTTCACCTCCGCGACATAATCTCAACCGTCCATTCTGTTAGTTAACCTTGTTCGCCCATCTACCTACGTACCCTCCTGCAATCCGATCTCAACCGTTCAATTGCCTTTCACCTGCCTGATTCAACGGTTCTTATGCCATGTTGCTCCCTCACATCCTCCTTTGACCAATTTTGATCTCCGACCATTCTTCCACTTAGACACAAACTTAGCTTAGTTTCCATTGTTTACCCCTTAGTCTATTTTTTATGCTTTTACTTCTGCAACTTAGATAATTAACATTAGATTAGTGATTGATCTAGTAATTCTACTTAGCATAGTTGTTTAATTGGTTAGCTAGAGTTTGGTGTGAGTTTAGCATTACATGATTTCCTTCTTCATTTCTGTAGTAGAGTAGCTCTCTCCCCTAGAATAGGTTTGCTCTCCTTCCATCAAAATCAAGCTTCTTCTAACCCTATAGAAGTCTGTCTTGGAACCCCTGGGGTCTCTTGCCAGATGAGCAGTGACAATAGGAAATACCTTCACTTCTACTTGTGTATATAACACAATCATCTCCAAGTTTGTACGAACCCCTGGTTGATAAGTAAAGCTAGTAGCCCTAGGAGTTGGAACATTCTTGCTGCAATACCTAGATTCATCACTTTTTGGCACCGTTGCCGAGGAGGTGTTAGAGTAGGAGTGGTAACTACTATTTTCTTCTATCTCTAGTCTCTAACTTTCTTTTCTTCTACTTTTAGTCTTCAATTTTCTTCCATTAGTTTATTTATGCAAAAGTAATCTAGTCTATTTATTTCATTTGTCATTTATCTGCATTCCTTTCCATTCTGAAATCATCAATTTCATTTCTGCGAAAAAATAAAAATAAAAAATAAAAAATAAAAAATAAATATTTGCATGAGGCATATTTAATTTAAAAAGTAAAAAATTGCATTGCATTATAGTTTTCCATTCAATCATAAAAACAAAAATAAAAAAATTCTCCAACACCAACCCAACCCCCCCATTTGATCATGTGGTGCAGTAAGAGCCACCTCACCATTCACTCTTGCAGGTAGAAGAAGAAAATGGCAAAGAATGTAGAAGAAATGGATGGAGATGATGAAAATGAGGCAGATCATCTTGGATTTTCCATTCAAGATAGTGACGGTAGTGTGCACATGAAGAACATCCCTCCATCCTTTCTTCCAAAATTTCATGGTCCAGGGTCAGAGGATCCATAAACCTTTCTCTTTGAGTTTGAGATTGTTTGTAGATCTTATGGTTACTTCTCAAAAACTCAAAAACGGAGATTGTTTCCAGCAACTTTAAAGGATAGATCTCTTAGATGGTTCATGTGCTTAAGGACTAATTAAATAAGGTCATGGAATGATATGCAAAAGATATTTCCAGACAAATATAAAGATCATGATCTTAAAGAAGAAATCCGTATAATGAATCAAAGAGAAGATGAGAGTCTAGACGATGTAATGGAGAGGTTCATGTACAATGTTAAGAGGGAAAAAATACATCACTTAGGATCTGACACACTAAAAACCCTCTTACTTAGAACAATTAGGGATGAATGGATTGATCTCCTTAATATCATGAGTAAAGGTGATGTATACCGATTATCATTTGAGGAAATTTGTGAAACATGCAAACACATATCAAGAGGAAAAGTGAGAGTAGGTAAATCATCAATATCAGTAAGTCAAGCTAAACTTGTAAATTTTTTTGATGATTTTAAAGCATAAATTCTTAGCAATCTAAAAAAAACAAGTAGAAATGTTAAGAATGCAAGATGAAGGAAAATAAAATGCTGATATTTGTGTTGCAGAATCACAGGATGTTAGACATTGTCCATCATTACCAAGGTTGAAGAAAGCTCACCAGGAGGGCAATGGACCAATTCCATTGCCAATGCAGCAATGTTTTGTATCTCCAAGAGGACCATGGCAACTTATTCAACCTGATATGATGCAAGAGCCTAATTCAGAATTTCAAGCTTATGCACATCCACCTCCAAATAGTTGGAATGCACATTTTCCTTGGCAACATTGGCCATCACAACCCCAAAACCAACCTTAGCAACAAGGTTGGCAAGGAACTTATGGGAGCCATCCACAATATCCCTAATATCCTCAGTACTTTCCTCAATATCCTCCATACCAAAATCCATGCTATCCTTACCATTCACCTCCACCACAACCACAACCCCATCCACATACATCTCAGCTATACACTCTCACTCAACTACCTGTACCACCATTTCCAAACCCACACATTGAAGTAGCTTAGCCCACTTACAATGCTGAGATACAACACTTCCAAACATCTTCTCTTGAGATATATGGTATTCACCATAGCTCAGGAAGAGTATTGCAAAAGAGAGATCCTCCTGATATCATTGAAAGACAACATACAGAAGAAGAAGATTCCAAAGAGAAGATAAAAGAACCATGGGCTACAGTCAATGGAGGACAGACAACAAAATCAGAAATGGAGAAAGCTCCCTCATGGTTACCATCAATTCCTCCATATGTTCAAGAGAACACTCAGCAAAAAGAGGAAGATTTGAGGGTCATGAAAGAAGAAGACATCCAAGATGATCCAAATTAGCAAGTGGACTAGGGATATCACAACTACATTGAAGTGTGGTTCTAGACAGTCACTAAGTTGCAACATCACTCTCTTCCTCAAATATGCTTGATCCTTTCAAAGTCAAATCATTTGGTCTCTGAAATCCAGGTACATAGCACAACATACATTTCAAGCCCCCACATCATCTTGTCTGTCATCTTGATGTGCACCTGGCTCCATTGGAAGTATTCTTATACTTAAAAGTGATTTTGTTTTTCAAGTAGGGTAGGGTATAAAAAAAAATATAAAATAATAATAATAATAATAAAAATCTAAGGTGAAAACCTCCTTTGAGGCGCCTTATATTGGCTCATTGATTGAAAATATCCATGAGGCAGTCAATGGGTTGAAAAAAATAAAAAAACATAATTATTATTTGCACGTGGATGAGAAAGAACAAGCAAGGAGCAAGGAGAAGATCAAAAGGAAACCTTGCCTCACATATATTCATCTCCTCCACCCCTTACCATGCATCCACACACTCCTGCTCCCTTTGTACATTCAACAACATTTGATCTATAGTCACAGAAACCATCAACAAACAACGGGGGAGGAAGAAAGATGACCATACAATAGCAGCACCAACATTAGATCTGCAGTCAAGAAACCATCAACAGACAACAAAGGAGGAAGAAGAATGACCATCAACATCACCTCTGATCTTTGACAACTGCAACGTGGCATTAAGGCCACAGATAAGTATCCTACTCACTCACTCATATGCATCATTTGATCAAAAGTTGTAAAGGTCAAGAGGTATTTCGTTTGAAAGTAAAAAAGTGGCCAGTTTCCTCTAAAAAAGGCCAGTGGATTAAATACATAGGAAAATTTGTTTTCTTAAGAATTTGCTCATTTCCTCTTCAAGCCCCACAAGAAAGATGCTCATCAAGTATATCTCATGTGAGGGTAGATATAATATTGTTTATGGCTACCATTTTAGAATGCTTGATGCAATCACTCATGGACTCCAACAACAAAGAAAAGACAGGAAATTCCCAACAGTTAGTTCACCGTGGTTTGATTAGAGCCCTCATTGAGGATGCCCTCCAAAACCTCATTGAGGATAGTCTTCAATGAATTACTAGCAGAGAATGACATCAGAACCTTCATCTATGGTGTTAGTCCTTATGTCAGTAAGGAGGAGGCAAAACAAGAAAAAGAAGATACAAAGCTAGATGGGGATGAGATGGATAAAGAAGACACTGATACAAAGCAACATGATGCTGAAAGAAAAGAGGAAGAAGGCATTGAAACAAAAAAAAAGAGCAGCAAGAAACAAAAGAGCTAAGTGGCTTCAGGGACAAAGAAGCAACTGAACAATCAAATCCCATGGCCCTAATCAGCACCCATAATTTAATTGCAAATGATCCTCAGCTGACACTTAGATATCTTGCTGCCCAAGGGCAAGCATGTACACATTTTGAGGATATGTTTAAGCTGCTTAGGAATGATAATATGCATACCTGCTAAAGGATATGAAACAATGCCACATAGCTTGAAATTCAGAAAAGAAGAAGAGGACAAGAGGAAATGGGAAAAAGCAGAGAGGAAAGCAGGTTTCTATGAACAGGAAAAAGAGACCACAATAGAAGCACGAGATGTCAGAGGGGCTACCAGAGCCACTAAGATGCTCAAAGGATGAGCAACACTTTCAGGAGGGGGGTGATGATTAGCCTCATCATTGAGTAATTATATGGGCCTTAATTCACCTCCTAGCTTAGTCAAACCAACTATTCTCACAACTTATTGCATACTTTTGATTATATTTTGTTTATGAGATGAGTTAGAGTTGGATATTTTGCATTGTCGTCTAATGTGCATGTAATGCATGAATAAAGGATAAAAGCAAGGAAATGCATGGATAAAAGGCAAAATCAAGGAACTATGGTAAAAGACCTTGGTAAAAACTCGGATGGGACAAGGAAGAGGAATTACAGGAGGTAAATCCTCCTCATTTACTACCCATCCATTCGAATATCCCTCCATCAGCTAAAAGTGCAAACAACCAAATCAAGAGTACTAAAAGGTACCCAAGCAAGTGAAAGTACAAGCAGGCTCCCTACTAGAAGGCATCCGAGCTAGTGAAAGTGAAAGCACAAGTTTGTCATTAAGTTGGGAGCTGTACCTCTGTAATTTTGAGGGAAGTCGCTGGAGACTTCAGATGTATAAATAGAGAGGCTTAAGACCTCAATTTTTTTTAGTTAGTCACCAATAGTCAGTCAGTTAGGTAGCATTTATTTGGACTTTTGTGTGTCTAAGTGTAGACTTCTAACAACTTTGATGTAATACAATGTTCTTTTATATTGAAAATGAGTTTTGATTTGAGCTAGCACTGAGTTGACTCAGAGGGCTTAAGCTCTTGGGTTAGGGCCCTAGCAGCCAAAGCTCCTCTTTATTGTATTGTTAAGTAGCATAACTTTATGTTCATTTGCTTCAGTAAGTTCATTTCCATTACAACAGTAGCATAGATGCATGGTTTGATTGTTCATTTGTTCAAGTAGATGCATTTTCATTATAGTAGCTCAAGATAGATTTATGGCTTTCTTGTTCATTCACTGAATTAGCTTCCTGTTTTCTGTTTATTTGTTTAAGTAGTTACATTTCCATTCTAGCAGGATAGAACAAATTAGCTGTGTTTTAGTTTGCTTCATTTATGCTTTCATTCAATTAGCATGGTAGCAAAGAAAAGACCCACAAGGTTTCCCAAAGGTGTCTCGGCCTCACCTCCTACCTCTAGGACCATGACGTGAGGAAGAAAACCTACAACAACCCCAAAAACACAGGGTTTTGGTTTTCACAAAGAGTTTGTTGTTTAACACAGTCACTGAGTTCATTTCATATCATTCTGTTCCTTTAATGGTCATATGCTTCTTCGCTCTCTTCTCATCATTTGATCTCCCTCATATCCTTGTCATTCTCCTTCAGGATGAAATGTTTAGTGGAAGCTGTCAATCCACATTCAGATGTTTTTTAACTGTAGATTGCCTCACACAACAAAACTAACCAATCACTGCCTGAATGCACTTTTAGCGTTTGACTTTGTGCACTTTAAATCCCAACCGTTGATTTTCCTTGTCAGATTCGACGGCTATCGCACACCCGCTCACCAACCCGCTTGGTAAATATCCACCATAGATATGCCTTGCCAGATTCGATGGCCTTCGCGCGATATCACGTGTATTTCTATCCAATCGTTATCCGCCCGAGGGTACGCGAAATGAGTGGTTTCCTCGTGCTACGTGTTGGCCGGGGAGGCTAATCGTGTAAAATTTAACGTGAAATGAGTGGTTTCCCCATGCTACGTGTCGACCGGGGAGGCTAATCGTGTAAAATTTTAGGAAACCACTTACAACTTTAAGGGCACATGATATACTGCTTGCCTCCCTCTAAACTCACTCCCCCATTTCTGCACGTTCCTTTAAGCGCTCCCATCTCCACCATCGATCTGTCTCCTGATCTGATGGCCATCACATCACCCGATCACTTTATCACCTTAAAATCGCACCATTAATCTGCCTCGTCTGATCAGACGGCAGTCGCTTCACCCGATCACCAACTGGCTTGGCCGATCTTCGTTGTCCATCTGCCGATTGATTCCTCCAGTCCATCTCTTGACTTCGCCTTCATGACATAATATCAACCGTCCATCCTATCAGTTAACCTTGTTTTCCGATCTACCTACGTACCCTCCTACGATCCGATCTCAGCTGTTCAATTGCATTTCTCTCACCTGATCCAACCATTCTTATGCGTTGTTGCTCCCTCATGTCCTCCTTTGATCAATTTTGATCTCCGACCGTTCTTCCGCTTAGACACAGACTTAGCTTAGTTTCCATTGTTTACCCCTTAGTCTAGTTTTGATGCTTTTACTTATGCAACTTAGATAATTAGCATTAGATTAGTGATTGATCTAGTAATTATGCTTAGCATAGTTGTTTAATTGGTTAGCTGGGGTCTGGTGTGAGTTTAGCATTACATGATTTCATTCTTTATTTCTGCAGTAGAGTAGCTCTCCCCTAGAATAGGTTTGTTCTCCTTCCATCAAAATCAAGCTTCTTCTGACCCTATGAAAGTATGGCTTGGAACCCCTGGGGTCTCTTTCCAGATGAGCAGTGACAACAGGTAGTACCTTCACTTCTACTTGTGTATATGGCACAATCACCTCCAAGTTTGTACAAACCTCAGGTTGATAAGTAAAGCTGGTAGCCCTGGAAGTTGCAACATTCTTGCTGCAATACCTAGGCTCATTAGGTACGTAGAGGACCAATGGATCCGTTGGCACTACTTTAGGAATAAGTAGGTGTAGAGTGTACAAGAGTACACCATAGAATTTAGAAATATGGCCATAATGCTATGTGTGTCCTCAAAGAACCCAAATGTACTCCTCAACTATCTAGGGGTTCTACACCACCATTTGTGAAAGCAAGTGATATTGTTCAATCTTAGATTAGTGGACAAGTCTTGTGTACAGACACAATACCTGGAGAACATAGGCCGTAAGAAATGAAAATAAATTGGATCAAAGAAGAAGGAGCACTAGGATGCTTTTAAGGAGGGTAAGAAGAAGTGGAAAGTAAGAAAAAATAAAAAGATAACAACTACAACACACTAGTGTAAAGGCCCCTGCAACCATTGCAACATTGATGACCATACAAAGGAGAAGTGTTAGAAGTAAATAAGAATAATGAAGAACAAAAAGACAAATAATAAGAAGAAGAATCTCATGGTCACTAATTCGAGTACCCAAGTTGAAATAAGCTAAAACATAGATGAGAAGATCGTTTGTACTTCAGTGTAGAAGGAGGTGAATTTGAGTAGCCTTCAATAATAGAAAGAGAACGAAAATACCAAGATCTTCCATATAAAAATACATGTTAAAAAGACCAAGATTGATTCTTCATTTGACTCAGGATTGCTTAAAATTATCATTGCAGTAAAATAGGTCAACAAATTGGGATTGGAATTTCAAGACCATCCAAGCCCACGTCCACTGGGATGGGTAAATAAGGATGCATAAATAAAGGTAACAAAATATTGAAAAATCAAATTTATTATCAATGTTGATTTTATTAATGAAGTAGAACTAGATGTATTTCTCCTTGATGTATGTGAGGTGGTGTTTGGAAGTTCCTATATGCACATGTGGGATGTAATCTTCATGTGGAGAGCCAACCAATACTGCCTTGTTAATGATAGAAAATTTCAAAGGCAAGTAAAAAAATTCACTAGTAAATGCCAACTAAGTTAGGAAATTGATAAGTTTAAGCAAGAAGTATGTGTTACTATTTTTAAGAGAAAATCAATCTATAGAGGAGTTAGTAAGAGCAGAAGCATTCCTAGAGGGATGAACCATAAAATATAAACAACAACTAGAAGAGTTTCTATAAGCATCCAAGGATGTGTTCTAGGAGCCTAAAGGGATAACACCCAAGAGAAAAATGGAGCATGAGATCCAACTATTGTCAAACTCTCCATTTCCAAACATTGGGTTGTATAGATATTCTATTATAGAAGCAAGTGATATGAAGAAATAGTTGCAACAACTACTAGAACATTGTGTCATTCAACATATTACATCAATGGGTCACCCATTGTCATTGTTCCAAAGAAGGACGGTTTAATGATGCCTCCCCTGATATATACCCACTTTCACTGGATTACCCGGGGTAAACATGGGATGAGGGGTTACTATGACATGATTCGACTCCCTATGTGTTAGTTATGGAAGTGGAATTGATAAAAACCCAAAAAACATACCTTCTATACCTGCTACCGGACTCTGAGAAGCCTTCCCAGTCATCCCCATGACCAGTCCCTGGGTCCCACTGAGTTTTAGACCATTAAACCCCTAGACACTCCCTTGATATGGACAAGGATGCGTTTGGGAGGCTCCAGATGCTACCACAACAAGGCATGGGTGCATCTGTCTTTTCTACTAAGACTTGTGCCTACGACTTTGGGATTTGTGACACTTTTTAAGCCTAGAATCTAGGTCACTGCCCAAAAACCTTTGAAGCTTTCATAATCTATAATTTACATGAGAACAAGACTTGCATGCCAAAAACTGGCTCCAGGAATAGACCTGACCATCTCCAACCAAGATTGACATTCTATTAAACACTTGGCATCAATGCAATCTACAAGACATGAATACAAGATAGAGAATAAATGACTGATAACTCATATGAGACTTGACAAGAATGATCACCACCCTCTTCTCTTAACTATTTTGACATCAATTAGGTCTTGCATCCATTATCCTTTCAGTTATAAGTAAATACCTGAAATAACCATGACTATAAACAATGATATAACCAACATTAAACCATGTAAATAACAATGAGATAACAACCATTAAGGCCACATAATAACAAGTACAAAAGCAATAGAACTTAACTTTTATTAAACATAGGCAAGAGCCAACCAAGTTCGAAACTTCCACGTAACACTCGACCATAGACATGGCTGAACCAAATATTTCTTTCAGCCAGTCACCCGCGTGCCATATTCCAAGCATGAATGTGGGATCTCATGGATAAACCAATCCAAAAACAACCAAGGGAATCCATAGGTTAAACCACCTCCACTCTCCCCAAATTGTGATCTCACCAAAACTGGCACCGAGATCACAAAACCAAACCGAGCTTGGAATGCCTCTAGACTCCATCACTATCCTTGAGGAATTTTTTGTCTCCTTATCTCTCAAGCTTTACCGCAATACACACCGGATCACTAGGCCCTAAACCGAGACACCACCCTTAGGCTTTACTATGTATCCCTCCAAAACTGGTAAAGGTATTCCTAGGTCTTCAGGAGTTTTCTTGAGACCACCTCCACCCCGAATTCTGAAACCATTCGACAATTCCAAGGCTCAAAAATGAGAAACAATCCCATCACACCATGGTTATCTAGAAAAAGGTAAGGCAAGGCTGAAAACCATTGTCATAACCAGACAAGACCATGCCACCAACAACTAGAGAAGCAAATACCAACATGCAAAGCCATGCATATCAAAATCGGCTAGGAAATCACACATGCAATATGTTACCTGCAAGTATTCCTGCTAAAGCTACTTAATCCTGCTCTTGCTTGCTTTCTCTTTGCTTTCGTTTCCTTTCCTTTTCCTTCCTTTTCTTTCCTTTCCCTTCCTTTCTCCAAATTTAGAATGCTCCACGAAAACTCTTAAGTGTCTAAGAGTGTGTGAGAGAGAGAATAATGAGAGAGCTCTAAAACTGAATTGACAAAAGGTTACACTAACCAAGCCCTCAACAAAATCTTGCCAACTGATCGTCAGAAGCCTTTTTATCAACGAGGCCTCTATTTTCTTCATTTTCATCCTCACATGCAACCTGTGACCTTTCACCTTCCTTTTCTCCCAGTTTTCCATTATTTCCATAAATAAATGTGACAAAAAAACGATTTTACCTTTCTAAATATTTTGTGAATTTCCTTAGCCATAATAAATCAATGAACGCCCACGCTCGGATGTCTTCCCAACATTCAACTTGGAACACATGTCCCATGACCTTGGTCTTATTTTTTTCTTTCTTAACTTTTACATGGAATTTTCACCAAGGCTGTTACGGATGGGACTTAGCGAATGTGTATAGATTACATGGTGTTGAACAAAATTATGCTCAAGAACAAGTACCGATTGCCCAAAATAGATGATCTATTGGATCAATTGTAGCAAGTGAAATACTTCACCAAGTTGGACTTAAAGTTTGGATATCACCATGTTTGAGTTAGAGAGAAGATACTTGGAAGACTAACTTCAAAACTAAGTAAGGTTTGTATGAGTGGTTAGTCATGCTGTTTGGCCTATGCAATGCACCGACTACATCTATGAGGTTAATGAATGATATATTTTTCCCTTTTATACATTCATTTGCTATTTTCTATTTGGATGATGTATTGGTATGTAATGCTACCTAGGAGGAGCACATTTCAAATTTGAAACAGATGTTGGAGACATTAAAGAAGCACCAACTGCTAGCAAATCTCAAGAAGTGTGAGTTTGCACAATAATATTTGGTGTCTCTGGGGTATGTGATAGGTGGAGGAGAATTGAAAACAAATCTTTCCAAGATGGAGGACATCATGAAATGACTGGTGCCTACACATGTTTCTGAGATTAGGATTTTCATTAGGGTTTCACAATACCTAAGTAAATTCATAGCCCCATTTTCAACAGTAGCAACACCACTCCACTCCATAACAACAAGTGGCAAGAGTTTCTAGTGAGGAAAGGGCTAGTAGAGGGCCTTTGAGGAGCTAAAGAATAAGAAAAATCAAGCACCAATTCTAGCATTATCAAATTTGCAACAACCCTTCGAAGTGGAGACATATGTGAGTGGGAATGCTATGGGAGTCATCTTGATGTAGGGAGAAACGCTTGTATGCTACCATTTTGAAGTATCTCATGGGGTAGTCATTAACTACCCTACTTGTGACAAGGAGTGATACACCCTAGTGCAAGCTATGAAGAAGTGGAAACATTATTTGATATAAAGGAGATAGTAATCCACATAGATCACCGGCCACTACAATATTTGCAAGCCCAGAGTAAGCTACAATAGACCAAGAATTACAAGTGTATAGGGTTTCTACAATGGTTTCATTTAGTGATCAAGTATAGGTAGGGCAACACAAACATGTTGTTTAACATGCGTTGAAGGCCACCTACATCAAAGATCACAACTTTGGGAACTTTGATGCACATGGAACCATTCATCCATGATGCATATAAAGATGCATATTTAGATTATGGGGACTTCAATGAGGTGTTTCAACAGTTGCAGAGCTAGAGTTATGTGCACGATGGTGACAAAAAAGTTGACTACCCTCCAAGACATGTTACTCTATAGGTTGGATAAGTTATGCATTCATAAAGGTTAGAAACTATGACTAACTAGATAGGCTCACATCTCCAAGGTTGTAGGGCACTTTGGTGTAGGGAAGATAATATCCAACTTGAATAGGTATGTGTACTGGCCCAAGATGCAAGAACAAGTATCTAGGTTCATAAGAGGATACATACTTTGTTGTACCAACAAGCTTAGTAAGAAGAAACCAGGTCTATATCATTCCTTACTTGTACCCACTGATACTTTGGAAAACATTTCAATGGATTTTGTGGAAGGTTTAGAAACAACCAAGAAGGGACATGAGTGCTTGTTTGTGGTAGTTAATAGGTTTAGCAAGATGTGTATTCTGGTGCCATTTAAAAATATCATTAGCGCACAAACACCAACAAAATTATTCTTTAGACAAGTCTAGGTGCAAATTGGGATATAAAGTAGCAGAAATCAAGAAGTAGGTACATGAGCTGCTTGAGAAAGGGTTCATAAGGCCAAGCACATCACCATGCGGATCTCCAACCGTGTTGGTGAGAAAAAAGGATGGTTCATGGAGGATGTGCATTGATTACCGAGCACTGAATAAAATAACGATCAAGAATCGTTATCCCCTTCCTCGCATAGATGATCTATTGGATTAGTTGAAAGAGGTTGTTTACTTTTCCAAGTTGGACCTACATAGTGGTTACCATCAGGTCAGAGTAGCAGAGCAAGACGCATGGAAGACTGCTTTCAAAACAAAGCAAGGGTTGTATGAATGGCTAGCTATGCCTTTTGGCTTAACTAATGCTACTGCCACTTTCATGAGAGTAATGAATGATGTACTCAGGCCTTTTATTGATGATTTTGTGATTGTATATCTAGATGACATTCTTGTATTCAGTACAACATGGGAAGAACATTTAAAGCATGTGAAGCAAACTCTAGATGTTTTGAAAAAGGAAAATCTCTATGTTAAATTATCAAAATGTGAATTTGGAAAAACATCTTTGAATTATTTGGGTCATATAGTAGGGGGTGGTGAACTGAAGATAGATCCCTCTAAGGTTGCAGTCATTGTAAGCTGGCCTAAACCCAAGTCTGCTACAGAAGTTAGAAGCTTCCTAGGGGTAGCACAATATTGGAGAAAGTTTATTGCTAGCTTTTCCTTAATTGCAGCTCCCTTACATGCATTGATTGGATTGAACAAGGTGTTTCAGTGGGGAGGAAAATAGTAGAAAGCCTTCGACACCTTGAAAGAAAAAATTAGTACAACACTAGTACTAGCATTGCCAAATCTTCAACAACCATTTGAGATCAAAGCAGATGCCAATGATTATGCCATGGGAGTAGTGTTGATTCAACATGGTAAACCCATACTCTACCATTATGAGACTTTTAATTCTATAGTAGTTAATTATCCTACATATGATAAAGAATTGTATGCATTGGTCCAGAGTGTGGAAAAGTGGAAACATTACTTAATGGGCAAAGAAACAGTTATACATATTGATCATCAACCACTTCAATATTTACACTCACAAACTAAATTGTAGCAACCAAGATGTTAACACCCAGGTTGTTCTCTTTGACTCCCAAGAGAATACGGCCGGGGTAACCACTAACCAATCTTTGGGCTACAGCTTCTAGCCCAGCTGTAGTCAGAGAGGGCTCTCTCTATTAGGTTTGTCACTGCTTTGAGTGAGGGTTTTAGGCTAGTTATGAGATGAGTTTTTGGTTGTTTTTGTGTGTTTGGTTGGGAGGATGATTCTGATTTTCTTTAAAGTATATCAGTAGGAACAGTTAATCCATTGGGCAATGGGGTCTGGGACAGTTTTCTCTTGAGGTCTTGATATTGGTGAGGGGAAAAGCTATAGGGCCTGTGTGCATTCCATGAAACAAACTGTGAATAATGAGAGTGAGGTGAAGACAATCAGCAAAGAGCAGCTAAGATTTCTTTACTAAACTGTATATTGTGAAAGAGGCTTGTCATCTAGGAGCAATTACTTGAATTCCTAAAACAACGATGCACTGTGATGATGAAGTATTAAATGTAGCATTTAAGAATTACGCTTCAAATACCTTATCAGAAGAAAACATATAAGATAGTTTTGATTGAGCTCAGGGTAGTCAATGACTAAGTCCTGAGACTATTCTTTTTCCTTACTACCTAGAGTTTCAAACATATAGTGAACATGAGAGATACATATAGTGAACATGAGAGATACATGGAATAACAGGAAACACAGGTGAAATAAAGAGCCATGAGAAAAACTTATTGAGCCATGTAATGCACAGGAATCCTGCAACTTTGAGCTACACACCATCAAGAGACCAAGAGACAACACATCTTTGAAGAAATCCCACTGTCTTTTGTATTAACTGCCTGAGAGTGTTACAATATGAGAATAACAGGGAAGATATCAGGAGAAATCCTTACATCCGGAGTCCAACCCCTCTAAACAAACGCGAGGGGGAATATATAGAGTTTGCATACAAAAATATCTCAGGAATGGAGTCATCTGAGAGGAAAATATCTCTTACACTCGTACAGGGGAGAGTAGATGAGAAGTTATTACAAGTATAAATGATAGTTAAAGCCTTTAACTGCTGTCAGGACGGATTTTTGACCTTTGGGCACTACGCAGTCGGTTGTGCGGCTTTATCATAAATATGCACTGAAGTGCTCTGTCACTTTGTTTTTGTATACTCTTGGCCCTGCCACCTATGCATGTTGATGCTGTCGTTGATGCTGAGTACCTGTGTTGAGTTGGCTCAGCGTCTTTATGCTTGCTGTCATAGCTTTGTCCACCTGTAGATGCAATATGGACTGTATTGCTGCAAAAAGGTCTTGATTGCTCAGCCTTGGTTCAAAAGTAGCTTTATCAGGTCCTGCCAAGTATTTGGAGGAGGAAGTTGGTGCCTCAAAATTGACCCTATGGTCTCATCAGCTTCTGTGTACTTATAGAAATGAGGGGGTTCATCGAATAGATGTGCTATTTCATTTTTAATAAAAAATAAATTATCTAATTTCTCAAAAAGAGCCTGTCCTGTTAATGGGCCTGCTGAAGATGACCCAGGGGCCTCAGCAATCTGAATTGCTGAAAAAGTGCTTACTCTTTTGATGTACTTCTCATAAGAGAGAAGCTTTCCTGATTCTTCCAAGCTGGGAAGCCCTCTGTCTTGCAGGGCTGTGAACCTATTCTGGAACTTATGTATATCTGCCTGTATATCATGGATCTTCCTGTCCAGGGTGTAAATTAGGTTCTTCATTGTCGTGGTTCTTTTAATGAGGGAAATGGTTTCAGTCCTATTAGAAATTCCCATTTTTATCAGCTGAGAACCACTCCTATAGTTAAGGACTTCAATCATCTTAGGGGCAAGGTCGGCCATGTTTCCTAGAGCATCCCTTGCTCTGTACAGTTCTTTCTTTGCCCTGCCAATGAGTCCTATTTGTTCATATATAGCATCAATGTACTCCCATTGGTTAGTAATTGATTCTCCAATGGCAGTCCAAATCACTTGCTTGATCTCTGCTGTCACTTTTTCAAAATTGAGCTGCTTTTCCAGCTCTGCAATTTTCTTTTTTAGGGCTTTTACTTCCCTCTCTCTCTCAGCCACGTTTTGCTTAGATTTATCATATTTTTCTTCTATCTTTGCTAAGCTTTCCTTGGCCTTATTGAGCTCTGTCATTTGAGCCTTTAGCACCTGAAGTTCTTGCCTCAATTTTTGCATATCCAGGCTCTCGGCCTGCTCTGTTGGTGGTGCTGTAGTAGCTGGTTCTGTTGTGGCTGGCTCTGTTGTGGCTGGAGCTATCTCTGATTCCTTTTGCTTTGGAGGGATGTCCTTTTTAGGGGTCTCCTCGAGATCTATCATCTCTGTGGGTGGCTTGGAAGACTACCCTGTTTCTCCCCTCTGTAAGGTTGCTTCTAGGGTAGTCTCCGTATCCTGCAGCTTTTGCTGGGTGTCCACCAGTTCCTTATACAAATTCATAAGCAGTGCAGTGATATCCCTTTCTCTTCTCTGTTGGGCTACTTCATCTGTTTGTGGATGTAGAGTTGGTGGGATCTTCATCTTTTTCTTGATTGCAGCTACATCTGCATCCCTTAGTTTAAGGACCTCCTGTATGGCCTTAACATCATTGGGATCATGACCAAACTCTATGATGATTTCTTCTAGTGCCTTGATTCTGTTGTCCTTGGCTTGAGAGGATGCCCTTTTCAACTCAAGATGTGCTGCTGTGTTGCTCAAACTGTTTTGCAGCCTATAATTCACCAAGGTCTTATCTGCCAGGGTGGCATAGACCATCTCACCCGTCTGCTTATGGAGCTCGATCTGGTCCATGGGGTGGATGTCTTTT
>APFE031335041.1:11444-28636 GCA_000404065.3 Pinus taeda
AAAACACTGTTTTTTAGATTTTGGACCAGGTCTGGAAGGAGGGGTTGCCCTAGGCCATGGGTGTAGCATCACAAACCATAATGGTGAGATTTGGAGCTATAACAGTGTTGGATTCAGATGGTTATAAGTTTATAGGTCAGAATGGCATGCTGAAAGTCTTTAAAGGAGCCCTAGTGGTTATGAAAGTAGAAAAGGTCGGAAATCTTTACAGGTTAAAAGGAAGTACTCAAGTAAATGAAGCAACAATTGTGTAAGAAAAGGAAGAAGCAGGTACTCGTCTATGGCATCAATGATTGGGTCACATGAGCGAGAAAGGTCTTCAAATACCGATGAAACATAAATCTCTTCCCGATCTGAAATCTTTGAAGTTAGATTTCTGTAAACATTGTGTGTATGGAAAACATTGTAAACAGAGATTTAAAACTGGAAATCATAATAGTAAAGATATTTTAGACTATATTCATTCTGATCTATGGGGACCATCCCCTATTGTATCATATGGAGGTGCTCTATTTTTTTTAACATTTATTGATGATTTCTCCCATAAAGTTTGGGTCTTTATGCTAAAAAGGAAAGCTGATGTATTCAATGTCTTTAAACAATTTAAAGCAATGGTAGAGAAAAGAACATGCAAATCTATTAAATGTTTAAGAGCTGACATGATGGTGAGTTCACTTCAATTGAATCTGAACAATACTCTAAGGATGAGGGAATTATTAGACACAAAACTATTGTTTATACTCCTCAGCAAAATGGTGTTGTTGAACGTATGAATCAAACTCTTATGGAAAGAGCCAGAAGCATGATCAGCAATGCTAACTTGAAAAAGGAGTTGTGGGCAGAAGTAGTATCTACTGCTTGCTATTTAGTTAACAGATCACCTTCAGTAGCAATTAATTGTAAAATTCCTAAAGAAGTTTGGACAGGTCAGTCTCGTGATTATTCACATTTAAGGATATTTGGCTGTGATGCTTATTCTCTTATCCCTACAAATCAACGTTCAAAATTAGATCCAAAATCGAAATGTTATGTCTTTGTTGGGTATGACTATGCAGTGAAAGAATACAGGTTGTGGGATCCTACATTGTGGAAGATAGTCATTAGTAGAGATGTAACATTTGATGAAACTTCTATTTTAAAATCAAATGTTGAAAGAATTGAACAGGAACAGGTATCGCCAAATCAACAAGTTCAGTTGGAGGCTAGACCTTTCGGTGACAATTAAAAGGAAGGAAAGACTTCTGGAGAGAAAGGTGTTGAAGATACAAAGGAATTTGTTGAAGTTTCTGAGCCAGTTCAAGTTTCTGGACCAGTTCAACAACCAGTCACTCTAAGAAGGTCTACAAGGGAAAGAAAAACTCCCAAAAGGTATGAATATTCTACTTCATCTTTTTCTTTGATTACTAAAGATGGGGAACCTTCTTGTTACTAGGAAGCAGTAGATGATACAACTAGCGAAAAATGGAAAATGACTATGGAAGAAGAAATGGATTCCTTAGCCAAGAACAATATCTGGGATCTTGTAGAGGTTCCTGAAGGGAGAAGTGTTGTTGGATGCAAGTGGGTCTTCAAACTAAAACGGAAAGTTGATGGAAGTATCGAAAGGTATAAGGCGAGACTGGTAGCAAAAGGGTATTCTCAAATTGAAGGTATAGACTTTCAAGAGATTTTTTCTCCAATTGTAAAACTTGTATCTATTCGTACTGTGTTGGCATTAACTGCATTACTTAACCTTGAGTTAGAACAGTTAGATGTTAAAACAACTTTTCTACATGGTGATTTGAATGAAGAGATATATATGGAACAACCAGAAGGTTTTGTACAAGGTCGCACCAGAAGATTAGTTTGCAAGCTCAGGAAATCATTACATGGTCTGAGGCAGTCTCTGAGACAATGGTACAAGAAGTTTGATTCCTTCATGGCGAGCCAGAACTTTATAAGAAGTGAGTATGATCATTGTGTATACTTCAAAAGTTTCAATGGCATATTCATTATCTTAGCTTTGTATGTTGATTATATGCTTATTGCAAGCAAAAGCATGGAAGAGATCAACAAGTTAAAGGCTCGACTCTCTAGGATGTTTGATATGAAGGATCTTGGAGCAGAAAAACATATCTTGGGCATGGAGATACACAGAGACAGGAAAAATGGTAAGCTTTGGTTATCACAACAGAAGTATGTGGAGAAAGTACTTGAAAGGTTCTGTATGAACAATGTGAAACCTGTTAATGTTCCGTTAGCTTCCCATTTTAAGCTTTCTTCGGTTTTGAGTCCTAGAACTAATGAAGAAAAGTAGTAATGTCTCATGTACCATATGCAAATGTTGTAGGCAACTTAATGTATGCGATGGTATCTACAAGACCTGGCATTTCACATGCAGTTGGAGTTGTCAGCAAGTTCATGGCAAATCCAGGTGAAGAACATTGGCGAGCAGTGAAATGGGTGCTTCGATATCTAAGAGGCACAAGTGACTATTGCATCATCTTTAGTGGTAGTGAAGGATCAGTCTGTGGATATGTAGATCCTGGTTATGCAGGTGATTTGGACAAATGAAGATCTACTACAGGTTATGTCTTTACTCTTGCAGGTGGAGCAATTAGTTGGATGTCAAAGCATCAAGAAACAGTTGCATTGTCCACTACCGCTGCTGAATATATAGCTACTTCAGATGTCAGTAAAGAAGCAATCTGGTTAAAGGGTCTACTTGATAAGTTTAGAAGGACATAGAAGAAAGTGAATTTACTTTGTGACAGTCAAAGTGCTATTCACTTGGCTACAAATCCTGCTTATCACAGCAGAACCAAGCACATTGATATAAGGTATCATTTTCTGAGACATGTGATCAATGGCAGAAAAGTAGCTCTTCAAAAGGTCCATACGCGAGAGAATTGTGCAGTCATATTCACAAAGCCAGTTACAGTAGAGAAGCTGCGATGGTGTTTAGCTTCTCTTGGCTTGCAGAAAAGATGATGAATGGGCATGGGCAAGGGATTAGGAAATTGTTGTCAAAGTGGAGTTTGTTGGAAGTTTGACAACTAATTATGTAAATTTCAGTAAAATGTAACAAGTTAGTTTTATACCAAATCATCGGTTATGTAATTGAGGAGGCACATATAAAACCAAATGAATGCTCGAACTATTGTATGGAGAATCATTATTGAATGAATAGAGAATCCAATCCTTTGCCCTATGGATGTTTCCTTGACACCTTGTCAAGGTTTTACCACGTAAATCTTGTGTTGTTACTTGTGTGTGAATTCAGTTTTCCAATTAGTTATGAGTTTTTCTTGGTCAATGTATAACTAATTTGCTATTTCTTCTTTACTCATTCCCTATTTGAACTACATATTATTATAACTATGGATATGAATAGGTATATCAAAATGATAACAATATGCTTGACTATCAATTCTATGAGACTTGTATCAGATTCGATCAGTTGATATATGATATATGCAGCTGTATATGGCGCTGCTACATGAAATATATGTACACTTTCTTTTTAATAATTATATCTTTTTTTTCATACTGCATGAAATATATGTACACTTTTTTTTAATGAATATATCGCTTTTTTCATATTGAGAAAAAAGGTAGACAATAGTATTGAGCTAATAATAAGTTGGAGACCCGTCCATAAATTGGTTTTAAATAACTTGCAGCTAATTAATGTTTTCATCTTCATCGGCATCATAGGACAATGGCATGAGCTCAATGCTCACTTCTCGATCGATAATTTGATGAGGGCAGGTGTACATATGATGATAAGGAATTGCAGAGGGCAAGTGTACATATGATGATAAGGCATTGCAGAGTTGAGTTATAAGCTCAGTTAACATCTTTTATAAAGAAAAGGACACATTCTTTTGTTTTCTAAAGTTCGTTGATTTTACTGGTATTCCCAATTGGGTTCTTACCAGCAATGACCAATTATATATTTCATATCATTGACTTTCAATTATTGTTCATCTTTATATTAGGTATTCTCACTTATATGAAGTACGTTTCATTATTGTTCATCTTTATATTAGGTATTCTCACTTATATGAAGTACGTTTCATTAGTATTGGATCCCTTCAGATACACTGTATCATTTGTTTAGTAGATAATGGTTTCTCCAAAATTGGCTATATATTTAGTTAAACTTTGAACATTTAAAATTTAAAATTTTATTTAAATAATGTTTACTTTATTGTAGACTGAACAAATCTCATGCAAGTAGATCATGAATTCAAAGGTTGAACAAATTCGATAATTGATATCTAAGATATACATGAGCACCATCCAAATAATGTGTGCCATGGATACTGAAAAATTAAAATAAACTGAGTATATATATATAAATTATTTTCTGTTTAATTATTTTAAGTTATTAATAAATATTTATATATACTTTTCACTTCGACAATGACATTACAATTAATATACTTATCTATTTCAAATTAAAAATATACAAAGGATTTGAGAATACATTTGAATTTTTAAAATAATATTTTCATTTAATCATAATTCACAAATTAATAATATTAATATTTGGACTACGAGTCATATCAAGAGATATTTTGACAATAAATAGACATTTATGCTACAACATTTATTTTGCATAAAAATTCATGTAAATATTATTAATATTATGATAATTTATTATTCTATAGTAAAAATAACAATTTATTTATAAATAAGATATCAAGTAAAAATGGCTTTAAATCTGAGCAGAGAAGGAAATCTATGCTTTTTAATATGAATATTATTTGTATTTTTTTAATTAATGAATAAGATAACTTAGTAACATTGACTTCATATTGGGTCGTTAAGGATTTGTTTCCTATCTATAAATTATAGAGATTTATAGTTCTCTGATAGGAAAGAATGACCCAATAAGGATTTGTTTCCTATCTATAAATTATAGAAATTTATAGTTCTCTGATAGGAAAGAATTATTATTCCCGCAAGATATAAGGCATTGATTTTTAATTATTTTTTTGACCAAAAATTAAACTAATGGTCCGCTGCCACAATTATCGATCGGAAGAAATAAGACTTGGTCTTGTAATATTTATTTCCACCACTGATATTTTTTCTAAATGGAGTATTCAACCTTTAAAACAGGGCTTTCACACTAAGAGATTTGGCCTACAGGCATCTCTAAATTCTTCTAATACATGCCTAATTAATTTATGCAAAACTAGCCAATGAATCACCATTAATTCAAAAGGGTTTAACCACTTGTGTTTACTTCATCCTTTCTTGCCTCCGCTTAGGGGTTGCTCGACTCAAAGGAAATTGAATACACAAATTATTTCCAAACTTTTACGTCGGACCACAATGTTGGGTAGGTTGAATAGAAAATGAAGTGCTAGAGAGAGATTCTATTCAGAATCTTCATATAAACTTATAGATATTTTCTATCAACATGATCACAATCAAAGTACAACAACGTCCCTGCTGCCAGGTATTTTTCTATCACTTTAAGCAAGCTAGATTACATCGATTGAGTCAAGGGCATCCAAGCAATTAATGTTTGTTTGTGAATAAGGTGCAAGGAAGTTTTCACATTATTTTGATGTATGTAGAATTACATGTAACGGAAAAATGGGGGTGATTCCATAGGTTGTAAACATAACAAGTGTAGTATCCATTAAGAAATCATAACAATTTGCACTTAGATCTCTATCGTTAGTTGTTTTCCATACAAAAAAAAATCATAGCAAATCTCTCTTGTTATTTCATGTTTGTTAGTTAGTTGTATTGTGTGCAGAAAAGTGAGAGGAGAACAAAGATTCTCGTACAGAATGAAAAGTTGATTATGTTTGTAGAAAGAGAAAATATGGAAACAAAATTTAGAGCGTAGAGCGAATAAGTTTTAAATTTTTATTTATATATAAATTAATTATATCATGTAATTTTTTTCAATGAAGAATTTGACTCAAAAACCTCACAACTAATGATTCGTAGTCTTACTAATTGATTCTATGAAATTGATTATTGTTAGAAACTCTAGCAAGAGAGGCTTAATTTGAATTTAACCTTAGCCAAATTGAGTAAATTGAATTTCCACATCAACAAGACAACTTGTAGGGAGTTAACTAGTGTGACATGGCTCTTGTCACTTAGCTAGATCAGAAAATTTGAGCTAGTGGGCTTGGAGTTCATTCATGCATGTGTTGATTGCTAAATTATAGCAATGTAGTTTAGTTAATTGACATATCAGCCAAAATAGCTCATGCATGCATGGAATTCGAATTCCTCGGCTGGAGTGGAGGAATTAAGGCTAATGTAAAATTATTTGTATACTACTGGAGTGTACAAAATTATGCATGCAAGCAGGTGATCAATCGTTGGGAATTGTGCAAGGAAATAGGGACCTTCCCTATTGTTTAGAAACTCGAATTAGCTCAGATTTGCGCAAGGAAGTAGGAGGCTGAAGGAGGAAAAAATTGGCTAAGTGTTGGCCAGAAGTTCTCATTTAGCAGAGAGAAAAGTTATTCTTTTGGAGGCTGTGCTTAGAGCTAAAGCATGCAATTGTAATAGTTTCTCTATTGAACTAATTAATGCAAAGAGGCTTGAGCGGTTTTTCCCAGTTGCATTCCCCTAGAAATCATTTTGTACTTGTGGTTTTTCTTGATGCATGACTATGCATTTTGTTCGAAATTATGATTTTCATTCCGCAAATTAGTAGAGTAGAATTTGTGTCTCCTAATTTCAGTTTGATTTCTTGAGTAGTTGCAATTTATATCAAATTTCTACATGGTACCAAAGCCCTGAAATCCTATTAGAACCAGTATTTTGACTTTGTCCCTCAGGAATTTTGAATTTGCAGCTTTAGTGTTGCAAATTTTCTTCAAATTCGAGAGAATGTCTTGTTGGAAATAATACTGAGAGGGGGGGGGGGGGGTGAATCAGTATTATCAGATCAATATAACTTTTTCATTTCCATATTAAGATTCATATACGCTACTTTAGTTAAGACAAACCGCGTGTATACGCAACTATGTGTAATGCAAGAAGCGTATATCCAGTGAACTTAAATTCAGTTAGTTGATCCTTAATGAGTGCATCAGAACATTATTAACCATATGAACAGTAAACATGAGCAGTAAAATAGAACAGATCATCACGCACAAGAAGCACACATGAACACCATGATGTAAGGTGGAAACCCAATGTGGGTGAAAACCACTTGCTGCAATTCGTCTCAATCTTCCTTTAATAAGAAACTTCTTTTTACAATGATTTTGTACTGGTGTAGTCTTATACCAATACATAGGCTTCTACCTGCAGAAGGCTACAACCTTCTCTCATTCTCCAGACTCTCCTAGAAGGGAGCTACAACCCCCTTAGCTCTTGTACTAGCTGATCCATTTACTAGTACGTAGGTGCTAGCCTACTGAATGCTCCAATCTTCACTCATTTTCTAGCTGCTACTGGAAGTGAGCTACCACCCCCTTAGCTCTTGTACTAGCTGATGTAGTAGTACATAGGTACCGACCTATAGAAGGCAACAACCTTCTCTTTCTTCCTCCAGGTACCACATTTCATCAATTTTCAGACTGGATACTCCTTAAGCACAACACCATAATCTGAAAGGCCACGTTTCATCCAATTTTCATACTGGACCCGTCAAACAACATTGAAGCACAAAATCAATCACTACTGCAAAATATCCATCAACTACTCCTACATCACCGATCTTTGAATCACCCAATACTGAAACACTGAAACCATGCTTTTACCAAAGCCAACAGATCTGCAAATAGTTAATCATAACTTTGCAGCTGTTCCAGACATCAGTCATACCCAGATCATAAAATTCATATAATGAAACATGCGTCAATAATTCAGATCTAGACTATCCATGATTAAATCACACAATGATAATACATTCCAAGCCTCATGATCCCGATCTACAATCAACAAACTTCCTTGTACAAATACTGAATCAATAATTTCTTAGCACACAACAACTAGACACCAATTCAGAACCCTGAATACTGCAGTAATAGACAAAAGCAGCTAAAACATATTTCAAGAAAAGTCCGCAACTTCACCAATAGAAACCTGCGGGTATCCGCACCTACACTATGTCCAGCCTGTGGGTATCTACACCTGTGCTGTGTCCAGCCTGCGGGTCTCTGCACTTGTGCTGTGTCTAGCCTGCGGACCTCTGCACCTGCACTGTGTCCAGCCTGCGGACCTCCGCACCTGCGCTGTGTCTAACCTGCAGACCTGCAGGTATAGATAAATTTATCTGACTTCAATTATACCCCAGACTATCAGATTTACAGATCTGATCATGCGCCAAAGAGATCTCGACCCATCCGTCTTGTAATGCTCAGGTTTCTCCTTGATTCAGGTCTAGCTAGAACTCACCAACCGATCACCAGTATTTCATATCTTGCTCTTCTTGAGATATTCAATACATCTGTGCCCAGCCAAATGATATCCTTTCCTTTTTATAGGCTAAGCCTTACTTAAATTATGGTCCAAAACCATAGAGATCCAATACTAGGGACCCAAAACCTGGGTTCAATACTTTAGATGCAAAACCATGGACCAAAACCATAGGATAAAAAATGTCGGACTAAACCATGGACCAACCATAAGATTTCCCACGTGCATGCATTTTTCTTTGCATGAAAGTGAGTGTACTTTACGTCCGCACTTTTTGTTCGGTGCACCTGCGAACATGTCTGCACCTTTTGATCGGTGCACTTGTGGAACCTGCTGACGACTGCAGCTTTGTGAACAGGAACCTACAGATATTTCATTTTCTACCATTCTGAGTATTCTGATCATCAATTCTTTGCTACTGACCTGTTGCACTATGATCTATCATCTGTGTGAGTTGCCATCAAGGACAACACTTGTATCATAATGCCAACATGTCTTTCAACAGACTGAGATTGGAGTATGCCCTGGAGGGTAGCCCAAATTTCATATCTTGGAAGGACCGAATGGAAGCAATGCTTGACGATAATGGTGTGTTAGAATATGTTAAAACTGAAATTGAAAAATCCCAGTAGCCTGATGCATAGAAATTAGCCTAGTGGAAGAAGGATGTTGCTAGAGCCAGGAGGATCATCCTAGAGGGTGTGAGAGACGAAATAGTCTCAAAACTACATGGCAAGAAGACTCCCTTAACCATGTGGAAGAAACTCACTAAGCTATTCGAAAATAACAGTGATGCTTGAAAACCTGGTATGATGAACAAATTGAGGATTGAAGACAAATGGTATGAGGTAGTCTTCAACAATGGGAAGGCCTACCTCAAGCATTTTTCTTCGAGTCAGTTCAAGCGTATTGGTGTCAAGATCGAGAGCCTCTGCACTTTATAGGAAGATGCATGTGAAATCTTGAGGAGCAAGGAAAATATCAGATGCATGGTTCTTCCTCCTCCAAACTTTTCGAACCTTCTTTGAATGCTTGTTCCTGGTGCATCTATATTGAGGAGAACTTCCTATGGAATCCTCACTATCACTGGAATGTTGTGATTTTCTCCCAGCATCCATTGTTGATTGGTCACTGGTTGTCTTGGAGCATTCTCTAACCTCTTTTCTGACATAACCAAGTCCTTCATAATAAGGCATACCCTCCACTTTAATAGGATTCACAATGCCGAGTCCATTAATGTCGAGGCATTTTCCTTGATACCCCATTTTCTTCATAAATTTTGAACCAATTCCTATAGTGTGTTTCTCAAAAGTAGTGAAATCACCATCATAAAGAGAACATGAAACTAAAGGATCATTTTTTACCTCAAGTGCTTGTGATGATGGCTAGTCACATTGCAATTTTTTCAAGGCCTCTTTCGTGACATGTACTTGATGATGCAAAGTTTTTTTCTCCTCCTCTTGTTGTTTTAGAAGTCTCCTTATTTTAACATTCTCTTCTTGAATTCTTTGGTTTATCTCTTCAGGTTCTTGGAGCCATGCAGTCTTTTGTGCTCTTCTTATCTTTGGCACAACATCTATTGTAATATTTATCTCATTTCCTAAATCTGAACCCAAGTTAATAGGTCCATCCCTTGCAATACCAAGAGCTACAATCTTCATCTCATCACCTTATTTAGATCCTAGCTCAATTGGTGCAACACCTACAAATATGGTTGTTGTGACCTTCTCCTCATCCTATGATTCAAATTCTTGGTCTTGTTGCATGGTGGCTACCGTCTTTTGATTATATTTTCTGCCATTCATATTTGGCCTCAATTCCAAATGAAGTTTCTAACAATTTTCCTCATCATGTCGTTCTTTCTCACAATGAGTACAAGAGGGATTCACTTCCTTTTTTCTTCTTGTTGCTTCCTTCTTTGAATAGTTTCCCTGTTCATACTTTCTGTTAGGAAACCAGCTTACAAAAAGATAGAAAAGATAGATCAACACATTAGAATTCATCCTCTGAGAGGTGGGGGGTCATAATATAATCAGAGCCAACATAACAATAATAATGTAAGGGAAAAATAATAACAATAGTGGGCTTCTATGGGGCACAATAATAACAATATGGGGACTACATGGGCACAACAATATAATAAGGGGGTTGTACTAATAAAATAAGGGGTACACTAGAAGTATAGGCCTAACATGCCGCTGTCCTTCAAAATGTTGTCCTAACGCTTAGGAGTCTTAATGCTTCTGTATAAAATTCTTGTACTCCCTGTGGAACTTCAGCGGTAAGTTCTTCCACCTTAATGAAGATACTCTGAAATTGATCGATTTCATAGCTTTTGGGTTCTTATTTCTGTGACTGCTCCAGGTTCCAATATGATTTTTCCTTCCATGTCAAGTTCTAGCAATATTGTTTGAACTGGAATCTTTTGCAACTTTTGAATGAGTGGCCACACTTCTTCATCCTTCTTCCATTCATCCCTTGCTTCGTTTATCCAATCTGGTTGGATAATAGAAATATCACAAAACAATGCTTCCACATCCTTATCCTTTCTTAAGAGCGCATCTACAACAACATTTTTCTTCCCTTTTTTGTAGATGATTTCAAAGTCATAACCCAATATATTTGTGATCCATTTTTTCTGTTCTTCTAAAAATAATCTTTGCTCTAAAAAGTATTTAAGACTATCATGATCCATTTTACCTTGAAGTGTCTTCCAATTAGGTAAGGTCCCTCTTAAGTGCATGTAGTATTGCCAACATTTCCTTCTCATAAATAGCTTGCTTGAGATGTAGCCATAAAAATACCCAATCGCCTACATCAAAACTTGTTTGCCTGGGATGTTGATTTGCTAGTTGTTTCATTCGATTCTACACCCAAGTGGCGTTATCCTTTAAAAGTTGGAGAACTTTTTTTTATGCTCGATGTGATCTTTCACTGGTTGAATCTTTTTCTTCTTGATATGTCCTTCTATCTTGAGAGTTTTAGGAGTGGTAATTTCTTCCAATGCATTACAAGATATGGTCAGATTCATTTCTTGATGCTCGCTGTGATATTTCATTTCTTGATGCTCGCTGTGATATTTCATTTCTTGAACATTTTTCTTCTTGATATGTCCTTCTATCTTGATAGTTTGAGTGGTAATTCTGGCCAATGCATTACAAGATAATTTCAAGATGTGATCTTTCACTTCTTGAACCTTTCTCTTCTTGATATGTCCTTCTATCTGGAGAGTTTGAGGAGTGGTAATTTCTTCCAATGCATTACAAGATATGGTCAGATTAATTTCTTGATGTTTGATGTGATCTTTCACTTCTTGAACATTTTTCTTCTTGATATATCCTTCTATCTGGATAGTTTGAGGAGTGGTAATTCCAGCCAATGCATTACAATATATGGTCAGATTCATTTCTTCTTTCGCAATGCGATCTTTCACTTCTTGAACCTTTTTCTTCTTGATATTGCCTTCTATATTGATAGTTTGAGGAGTGGTAATTGTTGCCAATGCTTTAGAAGATATGGTTAGATTCATTTCTTCTTTCTCTGGGGTTGGTTCCTGGTGTATATCCTCTTCTTTTGATGTTTCTTGATCATTTTCTTCCTCCTCTTGACAATCAATGTAAAATAATTTATTTTCAACACACTTATGACCTTTAATATATTTGTTATCACAATTGTAACAAAGTCCTTTTGCTATTTTTTCTTCCAATTGTTGTGGTGTCAACCTTGTAAGTTGTGGAAGGCTATGAGAAACAAAACTTCCATCTTTATAGTTGTGAGGGGTAGACTTCCTTGTTGCCATAATTTTTCTTTCCACTTTTCTTGCCAACCTGAATGTCTTCTCCAATGAATCAAGTTCCCAAAGACGAACCTCATGTTGAATGTTATCCTTTAAAGTCCCTATGAAGACATCAATCCTTTGCTTCTCTGGAATATCATTTTCCCTTATATTCAATTTTTGAAAGTCCTCAATTTTCTCTTCCATTGAACCCTTTTGTTTGAGATTTATCAATTGGCTAAAGAAGGTGTTGCTCTTGGTATCCTCATAATGTGCTATCATTTCCTCCATGAAAATTGACCATGTGACAAGTAGTTTACAAGAATAAAGCCCTTTATACCATAAAAATTGATTCGGTTCTACATAATTAGATGAAATACGTACCTTTTGTGATAGTGGTATACCATGTAGATCAAAATATTTCTCCATCTGTAGTATCTAATTTCCCAGATCCTTTCCATCAAACTTCCTCATATCACCTTTTCTTCATTTTAGGAGCTCGATCTTGAAACAACTGTAACTTTGTAGTTTCAGATCTTCCAGTTCGGAAATCACGACCTACAGTAGCCCTTTGTGTCCTCTTTCCAATGCCACCAGTCTAATCGAAATTGGATTCTTCAAGAAAGAGTTATGCACAATCTCCCAAGATGACCTGACTATATACCTTTTCAAAAAAGAAAACTTGTATGAAGTGCCATGTGTCACTATTTTGACCTACGTATCTGCAAAATATACACAGAAAACTACAGTCCATCCTATTTTTGTAACTTCTTATGAAATTTCAATCTTATGCTCAGAGAGATAGTTATGACGGTTTTCCCTAGGTCACCTGTTTAGGATGTAATTCAGGTGTCTTCCAAAATCCTAACTTCCTCAGATCATATATCCGCAAATTTACCAAGAGAAGATCTGAAATTCAGACCCAAGGTTCAGATCGATTTCTTCTCAAGTGGGTTTTTTTTTTTAGCTTCTGAAACTTCGTATCAACAAAGTTATAGCGAAAATTCCATGATGACCTGTTTTATATGAAATTCTGGAGCTTGCAAAAAACCTAACTTCCTTAGATCATATCTTTGAAAATATAGCGAGACAAGATCTAAAATTTGTACCCAAGGTTAGAGAGAGTTCTTCTCAAATGAGTTTTTTTTTTAGCTTCTAAAACATCACAGAAAAATAGTTATAGCGAAAATTCCAAGCTGACCTGTTTGGAGCGGTAAAACCCTAGAATCCAAAGCTCTAATACCAAATGTTAGGAAACCAACATACAAAAAGATAGAAAAGATAGATCAACGCCTTAGAATTCACCCTCTTCGAGGGGTCAATCTCCTTTACATTACACAAATGAACAATCCTTTGATGATACAAATAAAAAGACCTCCTTTCAATATATAGGAGCTAAGGGGTCATAATATAATCACAGCCGACATAACAATAATAATGTAAGGGCACAATAATAACAATAGTGGGTTTTTATGGGGCACAATAATAACAATATGGGGACTACATGGGCATAACAATATAATAAGGGGGTTGTACTAATAATAATAAGGGGTTATACTAGTAGTATAAGGACCTAACACTTTCACTTGCTTTCAAGGTGAATGGTTTTGACACTAGTTGTTGTGTAGTGGAAGCCCCGCGCAACGGTTACAAGGCGTGAAGCTGGACATTTTGGGTAAAGTTAGGATAAAGACTCTGCTGAACGTGAGGAGCGCGAATTTTAATAGATTGATTCAAAGGGTAGTCTGCCCGAAAATAATAAAAATTAATGTAAATAAAGTCAGCTCGAGAAAGGAGTGCGGGCTAGGGAAGGGTATAAATAGAGCGTGACTCTATGAGGAAAAGGCATTTCTTTTGGAAGAGAAGATGTAATGGGTTCTTAAAGAAGATAGTCTAAAAGCATCTGTAAGTCCGATTCGAGGGTTAGGTAGGAGATAGAGGCTCTGTAATTGTGTGTGCAGAGGCCTAGAAATTTCGCAGCTGTGTGCACGAACCCCTACAGCGGAGTGTGCACGAATAAATTATGTTGATTAAATGTTTGCTTAAAGACCCTGTTGAATAGTTCTGAATCATAACTACTTCCTTCAAGTAGAATAGCGCATGAATAATAAAATTATAATTGCCCTGGATCAACGCGAAGGTCAAGCAGTGCAGAGTTATAGAACAGTGTGCGAACCCTCCAGTACACATCTAGACATCCCTAGGGTGCGGAAACCTGGTTCCAGCACCCGCTCCTGCTACCTCGGGTGAGACCTCAGCCCGCACTTCCCGGGTGTTGCCAAAAGGGCCAGTAGCTGTGGGATTTGTTTGGCTAAATAACTCTTCCGAACAGGGGTCAGGCCCAAACAAGACAACAAATGGTTCCATTGCTAGGACCAGAATCTACCTAAAGGGTGGTTAGGTGTGGAGTGCGGGGACCCAATAGAGAAAGAACATTGAAAAATTTGAGAAAACCAGGGACGATGATATATTAGGAGTAGGAATGGCGAATGCAATTTAGTTACCTGTATTTAAGGGAGCTGGAGGCGAAGACCTGGAACAATTTTGGTTTGTGCTAACATCAGTATGGAATGTGCAGCAAGTCACGGATGATAACATCAAGAAAGCCATCTTAGTCAGTGCGTTGTAGGACTGGGTGCTAACATGGTACATGAAGTATTCAAGTACCAACCCAACGGCGGGGATATCATATATCCATACTGAATTGAAAAAGGAGTTTAGCTAGCCAAAGACAGAAGCACAATTAGTCGTAGGATTCAAAGAGATAATGATGATGCCTGGTGAGACTCTGTGGGATCTGGATCAGAGGTTGAAAAGCACCATTCGTGAGGCCAACATGACCCTGATGGATGCACAACACTGTGCTTGGTTCGTCGCATTGTTAATGCCATATCTAAAGACATCTTTGTCACAACAAAAGATCTCAACCCAAGTGGAAGCGCTGGAAGTGGCTGCACAAACCCCAGTACAGGACCTAGGGTTGGGAGTTCAGCCAATCCAAGCGCATGTCCAAAATTTTTATTTGGAGATACAAAAGTTAAAACACGACTAGACGCCGTGTTCAGAAATCTAGGAGGAAGTATGGTGCATCAAGTGCAGAGGCCAGGGACACAATAAGGATCATTTTCTAGTGTCGGTGAATTTTGTGGTCACAAGGGGATCGACACCATTGTGACCAGAGGCACAAATAGGGTCGAGCATAGTCACCCCACTCTGGTGCGCAATCTGTCAGGTAGGAGGAAAGCACAACATGGATAATTATCATCTATTACCAAAATACAACTAGACCCCCCAGCAACTCTTTTGCAACTTTTGTAAATCAGTGGGTAACGAGGAAAGGGATTGTTGTAGTTATCGAATGTTGATGGACCAAGCACCTACTGTTATGAAACCAGCTCAAGAAAAAGATAGAAGAGATAGATCAATGCCTTAAAATTCAGCCCATTCGAGGGGGCAACCTCCTTTACATTACATAAATGAACAATTCTTGGATGATACAAATGAAAAGACCTCCTTTCTATATATAGGAGTCTAAGGGGTCATAACATAATCAGAGCTGACATAACAATAATAATGTAAGGGCACAATAATAACAATAGTGGGCTTCTATGGGGCACAATAGTAACCATATGGGCACTACATGGGTACATCAATATAATAAGGGGGTTGTACTAATAACAATAAGGGGTTACACTAGTAGTATAGGGGCCTAACATGCCCCTCTCCTTCAAAAAACGTTGTCCTCAACGCTTGAGTAGTTCTTGATGCTTCTGTATAAACTTCTTGTCCTCCGATGTGGAATCTTCAACGGGTAAGTTCTTCCACTTGATGAGATACTCTGAAATTGATTGATTTCGTAGCTGTTGGGTTCTTGTTTCTGTGACTGCACCAGGTTCCAATATGATTTTTCCTTCCTCTTCAATTTCTGGCAATATTGTTTGAATTGGGATCTTTTGCAACTTTTGAATAAGTGGCCATACTTCTTCATCCTTCTTCGATTCATCCCTTGCTTCATTTATCCAATCTGGTTGGAAAATAGAAATAGCATAAAACAATGCTTCCACATCCTCATCCTTTCTTGAGAGTGCATCTGCCACCACATTTTGCTTCCCTTTTTTGTAGATGATTTCAAAGTCATAACCCAACATCTTTGTGACCCACTTTTGTTGCTCTTCAAAGGATAATCTTTGTTCTAAAAGTATTTAAGGCTATCATGATCCGTTTTTACCTTGAAGTGTCTTCCCATTAGGTAGGGTCGCCATTTCTTAAGTGCATGGAGTATTGCAACATTTCCTTCTCATAAATAGCTTTGTGTAAAAACTTTCCCTTGATTGGACGACTTTCAAAAGTAATGGGTCTTTCATCTTGCATTAGAACAGCACCAATTCCATTTCCTGAATCGCATTCATATCCTAATATAAGAGTTTTTGTGAAGTCCTGGTGTAGGCTAAGATTGGTGCTTGGCACATTCCTCTTTAAGAGTTCCGAACTGCCTTTGTTGCTTCTGGGTCATGAAAATGCATCTTTCTTCAATAATGTTCTAGTGTTGCCTGCTCTCGCAAATATAATCCTAAGTTTTTCTCCCATTAATCCTTTAACAATTGCGATAATACCAACTGTCAACAAAATTTTCCGACGAGAAAGCACTGCGCAGATGCTTTATGGATGTGGATTTTCCATTTCCTTAAATATCGGCTTTTTAATTTTGCTAGGAGTCCTACCTAATCTTCATGAGAAATTTAACATAATGACCCAGATATTCCACCTCTTGGACTCCAAAGAAACATTTCGATCTTTTTGCATATAATTGTTTCTCCTCCAATAGTTTGTAGCACCCTGTCAACATGTTCAACATGATCCTTCCAAGACTTGCTGTAGATTAGTATATCATCAAAAAATACTAACACAAATTTTCTAAGGAATGGTTTGAAAATTGAATTCATCAACCCTTGAAATGTTGAAGGTGCATTGGAAAGGCCAAAAGGCATGACCAAAAATTCATAATGACCCTCATGAGTTCTAAATG
>APFE031335041.1:32244-57540 GCA_000404065.3 Pinus taeda
TAGTAGTGAAATGGAGGTGATATAATGGACATAATAGTGAAAGTGTAATGGAAATGAATGACATTTTCAAGACTCAACAGTCTTCCCTGTGGTTTGAACTAGCGACTTCCAAACTGTGCTCCAACTCCTGGTTGTTCACATGCCAATTGTCTGATGGTTCCGCTGCGATTAACTGTTTTGAATATGATTTAACATATCTTTTAACATTACATATTCTGAAAGGGTTATGACTTAGGTTTTAAATATTAGGTTTTAATACACCATATAATGACATTTCCACGATGAATAAGTAGCTCATCGGACAGACTAAAGACGAGACTATTGAACTGAAGATGTAATGGAATTCCGTGTCAAAATGGATTGATGTTAAGATCCTCGTGGATCAATCCTCTTCACTTCAAAGCTTTTGCACCTGTTATGAAACCAGCTCAAGAAAAGATAGAAAAGATTGATCAACGCCTTAGAATTCAGCCTCTTCAAGGGGGCAACCTCCTTTACATTACATAAATGAACAATTCTTCAGTTATTCAAATGACAAAACCTCCTTTCTATATATAGGAGTCTAAGGAGTCACAACTGTGGAGAACCGGGACATTATGCGCGAGATTGTACCAATCCGACTCAAATATCATGTACGTATTTTGAGCAATTCGATCACAAGCTGCTAGATTGCCCCATGCTGATAGCACAGATTCGCGAAAAGAAGGCAGCGCCTCCTACAACAATGCAAAACGTGCAGATGATGAGATCCGAACCCTGTGACTACGAACCCACAGTCAACAGGATATTGCGATATGGCGCAACTACAGGAAAGGTCGATGAGAAGACTAACATGGAAGCTAGGGAAAGCTTCACAGATGTCTCTACCTAAGGTAGTAGGAATCCGCCTGAGCCAACTCGGGATCCCTCGATGATGACTACCTTCTCAGAGACATGCCTAAAACTGCTTCGCAACAACTGGGCAGTTAGAGGGTTACAGGAAGTGATGAATAAATGTGCAGGGTGGGGTGAACCTCATGCGGTTCGGAAAATAGGAAGACATTCATCGCAGACGGGTCAAGAAATGCGGCTAAGAGTGCAAATTAGCGACTACGAGATGGATCAGGTCATTTTGGACCTAGGTTCTGATGCAAACGTATTGCTTAAACAGACTTGGGAGCGCATGGGTAAGCCTACACTACAATGGTCTCCTATCCAATTGTGGCTGGCCAGCCAATAGAAGATCTTCCCATGGGAAGGCTGTAAGGGGTTACAGTAGACATTGATGGCGTAAGTACTCAGATGGATTTTGAAGTTATTGAAATTATGGACGAACATAGTCCGTATCTTGTGTTGCTAGGGATAGACTGGGCCATAGATATGAATGGGGTTATTAACCTCAAATAGAGGAAGATGATATTCGAGAAGAAGTCGCTCCGGGTCATTGTTCCACTTGACCCAATAGACGGACCGCGCTACACAGAACTGGCATGTAGCGAAGAGAGGGGTGATGTATTAGATAGTATCTACAAACTTGCTACAATAGAGGAGCGGAGATTCTCGTGGGGTTACGTTAGTGATTCATATGCAGAGGACGAACGATGGCGCAACAGGGTGAACGAGGCAACCACATTACACTGTAATATGATGACGAAATCCCTGTATTGCGTTAAAGTTCAGAACTGCGAACTTCCGACGTATGATGGGCTGACAGTAGTAGAGGAATTCCTGGATAAGTTTGAAATCACAGTACCAGAGTACCAACGGTTCGATGCACTAAAATGGGCATTGTGCACGACACCGACACGATGGTGGGATACCCATGTAGGAACCTTCAAAGATTGGCGAAGCTACAGGCGCATGATGCAGATAAGATTTGGGAAGCCCGAGCTATGAATAACGGTGAAATATAATGGATGAGATGATTCGCGCATGCACCTAACCAATTGGACCCAAGCTTATGGTGTGAAGCCTCAATCAGAATGGGTGCACTTAGTTTATCATACCCTGGATGTCATTCGAAGAAACTAGTATACGGAAATAGAGCTCTAGCATGGCATGGGTGAATGGGATATCTTGCACGAAGGGTTTTTGTCAACTTTTCTCTTTGAAGACCAATGGATGGATATTATGGATGACGCATTACAGCTAGTAAAGGCCACGATATTCAGAACACCGCTAGAACTAGAAGAAGTCGGGCCATCAGACTGGTTGCGACAATTGAACCAGGCCTTAGCATGTTATAATGTACAAGTAGAACATGATGAGGATGACCCGCATAACATCAATATACCAGAATATGAAGGGAATCATGAGGTGCGCGGCCCTGAGATAGAAGATCCAGACATCACGGCATCGTTGAAAACAAGGCAAGTAAATATCAGAACAGAGGAAGAGCCGAAGTATGCCACGCTTAGGGACTACTGGGATGATGCCATGGTGGAAAAGGTCGTCGAACTACTTCACGAATATCGCGATTTATTTCCAACAAAAAAGACAGAGTTAAAAGGGATTCTAGGAGACCTAAGGATGATGAACATAACTTTGAAGCCAGATGTGAATCTAGTAAAGCAGCGACCCTATCGATTGAATCCAAAATACAAAGAAAAAGTCCGCGAGGAATTAGATAAGATGTTGGCAGCAGGAATTATTGAATCGGTTGAGGAGTCTGATTGGGTAAGCCCTATGCTTGTACAGGAGAAGAAACAGAAAGGGGAGATCTGCATCTGTGTGGATTTGCGAAATCTTAATGATGCTTGTGTTAACGATTCGTTCCCAACACCCTTTTATAGATGAGGTACTACAAAATGCGGGTGGGCAGGAAGCATACTCCTTCACAGATGGGTTCTTTGGGTGCCATCAGATCAGGATCGCGCCCAAAGATCGGAGCAAGACAATGTTTGCTACTGAATGGGGTTGTTTTCAGTATACAGTAATGCCCTTTGGATTGAAGAATGCACCAGCGATATTTTCCCGTATTGTGGTAGCCGCATTCAAGGAGTTTATCCACAAGTTCTTAGAAGTCTACTTGGATGATTGGACCGTCTTTGTCCTAGTCAAGAAGCATGTCGCAAGCTTATGATTAATGCTGGATACCTATCGACGACACCAGATTGCGCTCAACTTAAAGAAGTGTACTTTTATCGTCCCTTATGGGAACTTGCTGGGCCATGTGGTTTTTAAGTCAGGGCTGATGGTGGATCAAGAAAAAATCACTGTCATATTGAATCCACAAGCGCTGCGCAGTGTAAAGCAACTACGCGCTATGTTAGGACACACAGGCTACTATTGGAAGTTCATCAAAAGCTACGCCTAGATTATGGCTCCGATGGAGTAATTGTTGAAAAAGGATGCTACTTATTGCTGGAACAAGGAATGCAACAGAAGCCTAGAGACGCTCAAGGAGAAAATGGCTTCCGCTCCTATATTGGTCTTTCCGAAATGGGATGTCGAGTTTCATGTGCATGTGGACGCATCTTAAATCGCAGTGGGAGTGGTAGTCACTCAACCAGGAGTGGAGGGGCTGGACCATCCGATTGCATTAGCAAGTCGTGAATTACTCCACTACTAAGCAAGATGGATTAGCGATGGTATACATGCTCCAAAAGTTCCGTCACTATCTGCTCGGAGGACATTTTAAGATGTACATGGATCACTTTGCGCTCAAGTACCTAGTGAATAATCCTGTGTCGGGGGGCCGCATTTGTCTATGGTTACTATTGTTTCAAGAATATGATTTTGAGGTTGTTGTAAAGCCAGGATGTCTGAATGCAGGTCTGGATCATCTGTCCTAAATTGAGACAGGAAAAGAACCAACAAATCTAGAAGAAAGACTTCTGAATGCTCAATTATATGCTGTGCGTATTGCGTTGGCCACTTTGAAGATATAATCCACTTTTTAACTACGGGAACTGCGCCACAGGGGTATTCTTTCCAACAAAAGAAGGAATTGGTGATACGCACAACAGATTTTACCATCATTGTAGGCCACCTCTACAAGATGGGTAATGATGAAATATTGCATAGATACGTACCCAAATTCAAGCGCGGACAGATCCTGGCTGAAGCATATGGAGGGGTTGCTGGCGGACATTATGCAGGTAGTGCTACAACCTAGAAGATTCTTCGTGCCGGATTATGGTGGCCCACTCCACATCAAGATTCAAAGGCATACTGTCGGGCCTGCGATATATGTCAACAGACGGGAAAGCCGTTGCGAAGGGATGAAATGCCACTTTAGCCACAGATGACGCTACAACAGTTTGAGAAATGGGCGATTGATTTCATCGGGCCTATCGAACTGCGAGGAAAGACGAGTGCGCTATATCATCATTGCGACTGAATATTTGACCCAATGGGCTGAGGCACAACCAGTTAAAGATTGCATGGCAGCGACAGTGACAAAATTCTTGTTCGAAAATGTACTGACTAGGTTCGGCTGCCCCAAAATTCTCATGAGTGATAGGGGAACACATTTTTTGAATGAAAAAATCAATGCACTCATTGAGGAATTGCAAATCTATCACCAACAGAGTACACCCTACCATCCACAAGCGAATGGGACCATTGAGGTCTTCAACAAAATTTTGGAAACTGCGTTGACGAAAGTTTGCAATGCGTGACGAAATGACTAGGATTTGCAAATTCCTGTTGTGCTATGGGCATACAGAACCGCATGTAAGAAGCTGACTGGCCAAACACTGTTTTGGTTAGTTTATGGCTAGGAGGCCATTATTCCTATGGAATATATTGTTCCTAGTCTACAGATTGCAGCAATTACAGGTATGGCAGACCGTGGGACATTGGAAAAGAGGCTCGCACAACTAGACGAATTGGAGGAGGAATGATTTCTGGCTATATTCCATCAGCAGGTACAGAAACGGCATGAGAAAGCGTGGCATGATTGCCATATCAAGGTACGCACCTTCAAGGAGACTGATCTAGTCTTGCTATATGATAGCAAGTTCGAAATATTCCCAGGAAAACTCTGCATGCACTGGTTGGGACCCTATGTCGTTAAAGAAGTTACCGATGGAGGCATGGTTCAACTGGCTAAACTCAATGGAGACCCATTACCAGGAAGAGTGAATGACAGTCGCCTAAATCTCTACACGGATGGGCCGACTGCCTGAATAGCCAAGGAGAAGATAGTCTCACCGCTCCAACCAGTTGAAAGAGAGCGCAGGACGATAAAGCAACGTGGGGGGCAAATGCACGAGTACCATGGTACGCGAGAATTTGACCAAACACAAGGGTCACGGTCGTGCGAGGATGCTCAAATGGATGTGCCAATCACAATGATGAATGTTGATATCACTATTCATGACATGATGTCGGCAACATGGAAAAACGAAGTGGGTGATCAGACATTAAGAGATACAGTACGAGCCAAATATGGAATGAATGGCCAAAAATTCCACACGGGAAGGTTACACGAGCGGGAACGAGTGGCAATCACTGCATTTGAACTTTGCATGGCTTATAAATTACGAAGGGGAGTCCACTTAGTGCCCTACAGTTCGAAAACACTAATGGAGCTATTCATTATCTATGCATAAGACATGCGCTCGAAGGTAGTAATCTGGCTGATGGAGTGGCAGGACTCTCTAAGGAGTATGCGGATGATAGCTGCAGGCATCTCGCAGGCCGCAACATCACCAGTAGGAGATGTATTGGAAAAGAGGGAACACAGAGCAGAATTGGTCTAAAGGCCATCGCCTAACCTAGAGGCAGGTCAGCGCATTACAACAGAACACCGAAAGGATGAACAGATGGCGACCACAGGTAGATATGTGTTGAGCTAATTTATTTACCGAAATTAACACAAATATTTCTTATCAATCTGGGTTGGTAATACTTAGAGGCAAGTTCACTATATGTGAATATCAGATGTAATCAAACCTTGAAAGATAAGTTTTTCAAAAACTAAAGAAATACATATTACAATTCCAATTCAATTGGTTTGAAAAGAGGAAAAGCTGAAATGGTTCTTAACTTAAGAAGTCCAATTCTTCCTCAATTACTACTTAATGAATCAGAGATTGAAACTAATAACTTAAGATGGATAAATCATTAATGAAATAAGGCTCCTAACTTAAGAGACACTTGATATGTTTCATCATAATTCATTCACCTTAATGCCAAAAATACATAAGAAAACTACTTGCATGCAATCAAAGGAAACTAGTTATAATTCACCAAATTAACAGAAGGAGTGCTCAACTTGAACACTTTGTTTTTCCAACTTAATAAAATGATGAATAAGCTGAGATATAATGAAATCAATCACCATACATTAACCATAAATCAATCTGAAATAAAGCATGGAAACTAGTTCTACCATAACCAGATTACAAGAAATAAAACTAGTTTAAACAAGGAAGTGTACTTAGCTTGGAATGGGGGCCCTCCACCCTTGCTTTGCACACTTTGAAGAGTGATATCAGAAGCTCAAATTCAGTCACACATCCATATTATTGAACAGCAAAATAGTAATAGAACAAGTATTCAAATTAGCTCTCCAATCCAAAAGTGTCTCAGCATGAAATTATAAAAAGTCAATACGTAAGCCATCAAAGTCTTGGCTTTTAAATAGAAGTCTTATGAAACAAACTGATCTATAATCATTACAACAAACACATTTACTCTTATCCATATATCTAAGTCGAATTCATCAATCCCATCCCAAGAGATATGGTCAATCCCATAGAATCTCAAAACTACCCTATTTCTATGGGATTTCTGAATGACTAGTCATGATTGACTAGCACTAAATGGGCCTTATAAAGCTTGTTCTGTTCGAACTAAGCATAGCTGGCTTAGTCCTAGTTCCCAATATATCCATCCATGCATCCAATTCGTGCCCAAGTGTCATGCAATCATATCAACCATATAGCTATTACGAGAATTTTTGAATCTGTCAATTTTTGCACTTAAAACCAAATTTTCATAAAAACTATAGAAATTGAAAAATTAAAATTAAAATTAAATACCTGAATAGATATGAAATACATCAAAATGGGATGGATAAAGTGAAAAATGGATGGAAAATATATGTATTAGTAAGTTTCTTAGAGCAAAAAAAAGACCAAAATCGAGGGCCAAAAATATGCAGTTAGTGAGTCACCTCTGATGTCCCTCGAAGATTGGGATCTTATGGACAATAGCCAGGTTCTTGCAAAATTGCAACACAAGCTACAACGAATAGTGTGAAGAGCAGGTACGAAGGTTGGAAGAATTTGCGGTCGTACCAAGATGTGGTTCCCCTGCTCATGCTAGAGTCTTCAGAGTGGGTGTTTAGTGTTAACCAAGCAGAGAAGAATGAGCATTATCGATTGTGGGATGTGGTAGAAACACTGAAGCAAAAGCCGACTGAAGCATTGCAGAAGACAAGGAAGGAGTAGCAGAATGATGAGAACCATTCAGAGGAAGGCAAACCGTGAAGCCAAGGTAGCGCATCTAGCCGTACCGACGAGTGACTCGGGATGAGTCATGATGATTGTGTTGGCGTATTGTTGGGTAGCAGAAGCCCCACACAACAGTTACAGGGCGCGATGCTGGACATTTTAGGTAAAGTTAAGATAAAGACTCTGCTGAACGCGCGAAGTGCGAATTGTAATAGATTGAGTCAAAGGGTAGTCCACTTGAAAATAATAAAAAGTAATGTAAACAGAGTCGGCCTGCGCAAGGAGCACGGGCCAGGGAAGGGTATAAATAGAGCACGACTCTATGAGTGAAAGGCAGTTCTTTTGGAAGTGAAGATGTAATGGGTTCTTAAAGAAGATAGTTTGAAAGCGTTTGTAAGTTCGAGTCAAGGGTTAGGTAGGAGATAGAGGCTTTGCAGATGTGTTCGTAGAGGCCTAGAAAGTCCGCAACTATGTGCGTGGACCCTTGCAGCTGAGTGCGTAGGGTAGATCTGGATGTATTCGTGAGGAATAATAATAAAGAAAATTTTGCTTCTATAATTATGTATTATCACGCATCTGTCTTTATGTTTTACCTTTCTATATCTGGTTAATGCAAATGTGATGAATGTATGCAAATCTGGGTTCATTTTGTGCATGAATAAATTATGTTGATTAAATGTTTGCTTAAATACCCTGTTGAATAGTTTTGAATCATAACTACTTCCTTCAAGTAGAATAGCGCGTGAATAATAAAATTATAATCACCCTGGATTAGCACAAAGGTCAAGCAGAGCGATGTTATAGAATAGTGCGCGAGCCCTCCAGTACACATCTAGACATCCCTAGGGTGTGGAAACCTAGTTCCAGCACCCTCCCCTACTACCTTGGGTGAGACCTCAGTCCGCGCTCTGCGGGTTGTTGCTGAAAGGGCCGGTAGCTGCGGGATTTGTTTGGCTAAATAAATCTTCCAAACTTGGGTCAAGCCCAAACAAGCCAACACTAGCTGAGTCAAGAGTAGTGGGTTTAAATAACAAAAAGAATGTTAAAGATAATCATGTAAAAAACCAATATACTTCATTAGAGTATTAGGTGAACATCAAAGCTTGTTTTCTAAACTCTTCTGTGAGACTTTTCACATCTTGTCCTTTTCCATAATTGTAGGTTTTAACACTGTACAAAAATGACCTGCAAACGAATTCTTAAAATAGAAAAATATACAATGGCAAGAACATAAAAAAAATATACACAAAGATTTTCCCTTGGATCCCAAAACTGGGACTACCAGATTGATTTTTCATTATGTTCTTTTTAATGTTACAATACATATATATATATACATGTGGTCTGAAATTGATCATAGATAAAATTGACGTAGAATTGAATATTTGCCAACAGTGAACTGATTGTTAACTCGATTTCTTAATGTGGAAGACTGAAGGAAAGAAATTGATTTAAGACTTAATCAAGAACTTAAGAAGCATAATTAAACATGAAATTGCAGCAAAGAATAGAGATAGAAGACAAGAAACATTGATTACAAAGTTCGTCCCTATTGGACTACGTCTCTGGGTGCGCTTTCAAGATGGGCATCCGTTTTATTAAGGATTGATCCAAGGAAGTATTTACATAGAAAAACACCAAAATGAATGGGCTCGTAGGCACCTCTAGCCTCTGTCAACATAAATCTCTCTCTCCTAGCTTTCCAACACCTGTCTCGGTTCCCAATTCTGCCTCTGGATGACCAAGAAACACTGAAAACAAAACTGCCTCTCTCTCTCTCTCTTAGAATCTGAGTACAAAGTCTTCAAAACCTCCAATGTCTTCATCATGAGTAAAAAGGTGACATTTATAACGTTTCAAGTCGAAGTCCTCTTGACTAAACATGGCATATGGTTTCCTTTCATTCAATGTGATGGTCTCAGTCTAATAGAGGTGCAACACCTTATGGATAAGGTGCATGGTGGTTTGAATACATAGCACCTAAAAACAAATTGAAACCAAAAATTGAACCTTAGGTTATAAATAGCCCCCGGTAGTTAGCTAATAGTGTGGAGAACAACTGTCTGACATGTGACCAGTGAGCAGTCAATGCCCCAGTGACCACCTAGTGGATAAACTCGACTGTTCCAAAACTACGCGAGGACTATGTCATGTGATAAGTGTTGCAAACTTGCGGTTGTGGTCTTTGTCTAGTCAATTTAACGTCTTAAATTGCTCTACATAAATTATCAATCCGGGTATCGTAAACTGATGAAGTGTGGTGCACCATATGTGCTTAGTTAACCTTTTTCTTACTTTAGTTTATTTTTGGATTTATCTTTCCCTAATGTGTGATGGCGAGGATGAAAGTGAAGTATGGAGTGTGGGCGGTGATGGTTTCTAAACTTGAAAAATGCTCAAAAGAAAGCTTTACAGTAACTGAAAAGAAACCAATTCTTAAGAGAAAACAAAATGCATCAAAAAGCAAACTAATGGCAATGGCCCAGTATCCTTGCTGCTGAAAATAAAAAGAAAGCAAAAAACTTGAAAAACAACTCAAACTTAAAGTAAAGCAACTAACTCACACTACTTGAGCTTTTTAGATCCTTTGCCCCTTGGCTCAATCTACCTTGGGGAAGTAATCATGAGCATAACAAGCAATATGATATTTAACTGTTCAAGAAAGTAAATTGCATAAGGAAATTAATCACACTACTTGAATTCTTCAAATCCTTTACCCCTCAGCTCAATCTACCTTGGGGAAGTAATCATGATCATGTCAAGTAATATGATATCTAAATGTAAATTGCATAAAAGAAACTAATCATACTACTTGAATTCTTCAAATCTTTTACCCTTCAGCTCAATCTACCTTGGGGAAGTAATCATGAACATGTCAAGCAATATGATATATAAATGTAAAAATAAATTAATCACACTACTTAGACTCTTTTAGTTCTTCACCATTCAGCTCAATCTACCTTATGGAAAGCAACTATGAGTAAGTAATATGACAACTAAATCACACTACAGTTAGTGATCTTTTGATCTCCTGCTGATATAGTCATTTGACCACAGAAAGAAATCATAAATTGTTAAGAAGTATGACATCTAATTAGCAGACAAAGAAATAAACAAATACCAACTTGAAAAGGACAATGCTGAATGTAAATTGCAGAAAATAAAGGTTAGCAGGAAGGACAAGATGATCTCATATGCCAAAAGTTATCAAAAAGATGAAAAATTGCCAACCGATTGAACACACTTGCATGAATTAAAATTGCATGAATGAAAAATCTAATCTATCAAACTTGAAAGCAATCAAATGACATAATGAAATCAAAGAAAATATTTACAAAATGAAATCTACTCTACCTTACATTCTAATAATCTCCATGACATCTACTTCACATCTCCTTCCATGTTGAGAACATCAAAGCTTTATTCAAATTCTTCAAAATTACAAAAACAAAGCTCTCCAAAGCTTTCAAAAGCCATCAAGGAAAAACTACCATCTTAAGAACTAGGGACTAAAAAATACTAACAAATGAAGGAGAGAGATCTCCTATTTATACAAAAAGATGAGAGCCATCTCATTAATGATAATCCATAAATCTCTCCCTCTACCTCTAGAGTCATAATCAAAATAGGAACTGATAAGACACATGTCTTTTTAGAGTTACAATACAATTAGGAGATGTGACACATATCCTCATGATCCCATGATTCTTTCCACTCAAATTCGAATTTGGCCTTAGAGTGCCACATAAGGGTCTTCTAGAAGCCTCATTTCAACCTACACATGTCAACAATCTCAACCCATTGGTTAGGTATAAGCTTATGCACATTATTTCCTAATTTTTAACCACAAATTCACTTAAAAGGCTTAGAATTAATAAAGATTGGAAAAACATAAATGTGGCCCAATGATAATGAAAGTGGTGACATAGTAGTGAAATGGAGGTGATATAATGGACATAATAGTGAAAGTGTAATGGAAATGAATGACATTTTCAAGACTCAACATAGAGCATGGTAATTATCAAGTTCTAATGGAGAACAAGATTTGCCGACATGAATGTTCTCTGCAATGTTAGGCTTGGTTGAAATGTTTATAGAAATTGTTTTTCTATGTTTGACAAATTGCACTCAGAATCTACAGTATCTATTCTGACATAATTTGACAGGAAATCAACGATTGATAGGTGGTTTAGTTCATTGGAATAATCTTTGATGTCATCTGGAAGATGGGAACGATGATTATAATCTTCCCACGGTTCCTCTCCTATCATCATTGATTGGATGATTCCTTCATCCGTAGAATGTATATGTGGAAAAGGATCCAAAGAGGTACCATATTCTAACGACCTATCTACCCATACAAAAGTTGAGTGTGGATTTGCGTCTGTCGCACAAGCCTGAAAGATTGATTGCTATGATGATTCAATGGGGATTAACGACAATACCTCAATATTACTATCAACTTCAACTTGGTTGGAAATCCTCCTTAAATCAGATGAGATGGAGGAAATCATGTTGCAAGTCTCTAGTCTTGTGACTTCTGCCAAATTAGACGGTGACGGGAGGGTAAAAGTGCCCATTAGGGAAGGATCTTTAAAGAGGCCCACTCCAACACTTTGAAGTGACAACGGGGGTCTGTGTACCAACGGAATGCTTCTCGTAGCCTATGAACTATTGGCAAAGAAGGCTAGCTGATCAATGATTGTGATTCCACCCTTAAAAGGGAATGCAATAGTATGAAAGTACGTGGAAACCACATCAGCCATAGCATATACCTAAGGCCTTCCCAATAAAATGTTGTAATCGAGGGGTCCGTCAACTACCTCAACTTCAACAGTAACCGTTTTGCCCCCAAGTTCGATTTGCAGGTTACTCAAAATCCCACATGGAGTATATGTTCTTCCATCGAAAGTTTTCAACGTGGTTGGTGATCGTGATAACGACGGTGAACCAAGTGTTTTCCAGCAACTCATGGACATAATGCAAGTAGATGCCCCCTCGTCAATAATAGTTTGGTGAACATTCTTATTGAGATTTTTTACTTGGATTAGGAAAGCTAATTGCACTAGTAGCTGTGGTGAATATCCCGCATGGTTAAAAACCACAAGATTTGAATTTGTAGGATCTATTCTGCCTATTGCTGACAGTAAAGCCTGTTTCTGGGAGGGACAGTTTTGCAATACCTCGAGTGTCAACATAGCGGAAGGTGATTGACCAAGATCTTCCACTATGTTATAGTTTGAGCTGCTCGAGTCCGAGGGTTGAATGTCGATTTGTGCACAACTCCCTTTGGTGGTTTTATTGTCAATTCAGGTACAATGGGTGGAACAACTCAAATGAAGTCGAAGTCGAAGGATAGGTTGATTAGTGGCTTGATTATTTGACGACGACAGATTTACATAATCTTTGTTTCTTGTTGACACCAAAACTTCGTTTTGTGGCTTTGTGATGGATAACATGAGTACTTGGGATGTGGAAGCATGGTCTGTTGCAACCAAATGTGTCTACGGGGTTGGAAACGGATTAGTCAACACTGTCGATGTGTTTGAAGTCTTTAAAAGTTTAAAGACCTCAGAGTGATGTGGACAATCTCTTGTATAATGCTTGTCAGACATGGATAACGAGGTTTTCTTGCTGAAGTAGAGAAATCAGATGATTTCTCTAGAGGGGAATTTTCTTGTTTCTTTTTATTTTCCCCTTTTTCTTACCTGTTGGTTGCTTTGGATTTTTGCCTTTGTTAGATTACAACAATAATCTTGGAGGCAAGAGTATTTTCTGATGCATTGGTAGTTTAATTGGAAATAGCAAGAGTTTGACCAGATGGTCTTCTTGCTGACTGTGTGCTTGAAGAACCGATCACACCGTCGCCGGCATGAGAGTGCTTACTCGATTGTGGAGGAGGTGGAACAGTGAAAGCTGGTCGAGGTGCATTGGGAATTTTATCATAAAGCATGTCAGATTGTGTGTAAATCAAATCCAAGTATTGGGCATGAGCAATGACTTGCTCTTCTATGACAACTCCACCTTTTGCCACATCCTCGGTGATTAATGGCAACAAGGATTTTATGAACCACTCAGTTAAAAGTTGATCGGGAACATATGACTTAACTATTCAACAACGATGCCGCCACTCATGAATATGATATGATACATGGGTAGTAGCAGTCTGCTTAAAGTTGGTTAGGAGTTTTGTTCCAATCTCATATCTGATAGGTAACTGGAAGTGGGTCAAAAAAGTAGTGGCTAAGGTGGTGAAGTTATTGAAAGAAGCTCTTGGTTATTCAATGTACCATTTAGCAGCAGGACCAGTAAGTGTTCTTTGGAAAAGACAAAGTCTGACCGAATCATCATTTATGGAGTTTGATGAACACCACAAATGAAAGGTCATAACATGATTTGATGGATCTTCTCTAGGATTTCCGTTAAATTTCGGAAAGTCAGACGGTAAATTATTCGGAATTACCGGCCACCAAGGTGCATATAAGATTGGATCATTAGTGAGCTGATTTAAATCTGGTAATTCTAAAGTTGCTACAAAGGGGAACTGTTGATTCAAGTCAGGTTGAGCATACCCAGGATATGATGGAATTGCCTAAGCGATAGGTCTTTGCATATCGACATAGGGCATCCGCATTTGGTAACCTTGGTATGGTTGTTGAAAAAAACTAGTATAAGGTGGTTGTTGATAACAAGGTTGAATGTATGGTTGTCCATAACCTGCAAAGCCTTGTTAACCAGGACCTTGGTAAGCTTGAGATTAACCAAAACTAGGTTGAGCCTGTGAAACAAGTCCAAACTGGGGTTGGAATTGCCAGAATTGGGATTGTTGAAATTGAGGTTGCCACGGTTGTTGAATCAATTGTTGCTATTGTTGGTACAACTGTTGTGGATTTAACGGTTGTTGTTGTCCAGCAATGAAAGGTTGGCCAGGTTGTGAATAAACTATACCAGTGTAAGCTTGGGTCAGTCTAGATAAGGGTACACTAACCTGAGGTTGTTGCTGAACTCCAGAAACAAGTTGTTGTTGTACAACAACTTGAGGAATTTGAACTTCTTGACTTGAAACTTGTGATTGCAAGGTAGAAGGATCAATTTGAACAGATTGAGATACAACAGTTTGAACTTGTGACCATGGTACAGTAACAACAATAGGTGTAATAGGAATAGCTGACACAGTTTGCATTGGTTGTGTTGGATACACAAGCCTTGGTTGAACTGGCATTGTTGGTTTCCATTGAAAAACTCTAATTCCATATTGACCTGAATACTATGGGATATTACCATATGGTAGTCCCCTGGAATAAGGAGGATACGATGAATAAGCATATTGCTCTCCATATGGTGGAAATCCAGTATTTAATGGATACATAGGTCTTTGTTGACTAGATTTCCCAACTTGATACTAATATGCAGGATCAAACTATTGAGTTCCCATTAGAGAAGAACTAGGTAAAATTCCCATTGAGGACATGGGTGATGACCATGGTGTAGAAGCAACCCCGAAGTGGGTTCCAGACAATAATTGGTAACCAACTGGGACAAACGATTCACCATACAAGTGTGACTCAAGTGTGGTAGAAAACATCGAAGAAGTTACAATAGAATATTCTGAGATGTTGACGGTTGTTCAGCCATAGTTAACTGACCCAAAAGTTGTCCTAAAGATTTGACAGGTACTTGAAAAGAATCAGGATCAAATGAAGCAAAGAAATCAGGAGTATTATGGTAAAGATAAAGCCTAGTTCCAAAGTGAAACGGGGTTCTGGATGTGGAATCTTCTTCCAATTCCTCCTCTATAGCAATTAAACCTAGTGGAAGAACTTCACCGTCAGGTCCGTAAAATATTTCTGGTGTTGATGAAGTTGAAGTTTCAATAGTTACTGATGTCTGAGGGGTAACCGGTTGATCATCTTTCGGTAAAGTAACAAATTCTGAATGTTCAAATTCGAAGTCCAGATATTCGGGTAAATGAACAATAGTTTCAGTAAGAGGTTCCTAAACAACTTCAAGTTCAGTTGTATCTTTTGTTTGAACTGGGATAAATTTTGGATTAACTTCTACTTGAACTGATTCAAGTTCAGAAGTACTTTCTTGTTGAGCAATTTCAAGTTGAGGATCAACTTGTGGTTGAACAACTTCGGTTACTGTTTCACTAGGATCAATGCTAATGTCCTAAGGTAATTGTGAAACTTCCTCTTCAGGAACGGATGTACCAAAAATAGTTGGAGTAATAGGAGTCTCTGTACTTACCGAAATAGATGATTCAGGGAACTCAGATGAAGAACTAGGAGTTCTTGATATACTAGACTCAGTTAAGCGAGACCGCTTTGCCCGAATTGGTGTCGCTTCGAGAGGCAAAGGCGGTTTGCTCGCTGTTCTCCGCGAACGAAGAGGTATGGGTTGATGTTTCTCCACGATTGCTGATTAATTTTATTATCAAAAAAGAAATAAACAAGAAGGGGTATACTAGGCAAAATGTTTACCAAGCAACTGTGAATTGCAGAATACCTCTTGGCGAACTAAGAAGTATGGGCAGGAAATCTCCCTGAATGTTGTGTTTAGTGTATCACAGTTTACAAGGTGGCCGACTCGGTTACTTAAGGATTGATATCAACCTAGAGTTGTCCTCCCATATATACCTGAAGGTACGTGGAGGTCTAGTCCGTATAAGCACTGTCTAATGCAAAACTGCATAGTGAGAGCATTCCCATATACTTTACGTACTATAACACCACCCTATATACCCGAAGGTACGTGGATGAGCTACAATATACTCACGTATGTGAAATGAGGTATCACATTTGGCATGTATTGCAGACAAGTTAGCGACAACTGCTTTGTTTTACGATGCCAGAACATGTCTTTAGCCTAAAATCACTAAATGTTCTCGTTAATGATAATGCTCCATTAGGTAAATTGATGTTTATTTTAAGTTGATCTTGCTTAGGAATTTGCCTTTCAAGTTCACCACGTGATGTATTCTGAAATTCCTAGGAATGCAACTATCATGATAAGCATTGTTTCTATTCAATTTAACGATGAAAATCCTAGCTACTTAGAGATAGAGCAATCAAATTTCTTTTGATCAAAGAGCAAAGAACACAATCTAAATGCAAATTTCCTACGCAATTCCTATCAACGCACACAAACTTTTTCAATGCAACATGCATGTATTTCTTTTCGATTTTCCTTAATGTGAATGAACAAAAAGGAAAACTAATGCACAATCGATCAATAAACTCTTTTCATAAAAATGACGATTTTGCGACAATCTCTTCTCAAGGAAAGGAAGACTTTACAACACTTTCATTTTTAAAGAAATGAGGAATTATGACACTTTCAATAAAAAGACTAATCATATGCACATATCAATCAATTGATCTTTCATGAATGAATATTTTACGATAATTCAATTTTCGAAGGAAAAGACGATTTTACGACACTTTCTTTCAGTAAAGATCAATTGACCAAAAACTAACTTTCGACTATACATTGAAAATGACAAATTAAATACATAAGAAACATTTATCAATCCTAGTCTAAGTAGGGCTAGGTAAGGAGATGGAAAACTATTTTCAAAGACAAGACGTCATTGACATTCAACAAATCATTCAAACAGGAGAAAACTGGGAAAAAACTTCAGATCCTAGATGGGAAACTGACCCTCAAGGGATCAGTACAGGCAGTAGTGAGAGAAAATGTGATGAAGCACACTGGATCTATGAGGGAAGTGCATTACAGCGCACTGTGTCCTTCATTGGGCTGCACTGGTGACAGTAAGCCATTTTGAAGGCAATTTTGACATAATTTTGACTTAATTTTCAATGAAAGAAGACTGAAATTCAATCAATGACCACAAGTACAGAATGTATAAATGTCTTAAGAGGCTGATAAGCTACTAAGATGGATGATTTCTCCCCAGTGGAGTTGCCAATTTTTTTTGGGAAGTTTTAGTGTCTACGGATAGACGCTTAAACCCCTAGACTAGTAGCTAAGTCTAAAACAACAGTGTAAAGCATTCTCTACTTTTTCTATGACCGATAGATTAAATAAGAGGTAAAGAAGCCTACCTAAAGCTTTCACTTACTCCATATCTCCCTTGACCAATTATGTCGCTCCTTTCCATACATAATCCACTTGAAGAGTACCTGCACACAGACAAAAGACAAAAACTGATCAAAGCATATGATAATGATCTATTGATTAAACATAGCATGGAATCAAGTACATGATACACATATGAAAGCATCAATGGACAACACTAGCATATGGAAAAAGCTTTGAACACTTTACTAGTAAAAGGAAGAGTTACAACCCAATTTGCTTGATTCAGCGTCATTCCTCCAGTTCAATCCCATCCTCTCCTCATAACAAGCAAGACATTTTGACGTCATTACAATACTTGAAATCAACTCAAGTCTCATACTAACAACATCTCCCTGTAGTTCAATAATTTCTAGCCCCTGATCACTTAGATGAGTGGTCTTTTTATAGGTGAATGAAGGAAGTTATTCCATAAATGGTGATATTGAATGCCCTCCCAAACTTAGAATTTAGTTCCATGGAGGAAGGGATAAAGATATTGATGTTCCTCAACTCCCTACCTCATCCAAATTCGAGCTCAAAGGAGTAGATAAACTTGGGAAACTTCTAAATGCATCCAATGGATAAGAATATTCCCAAACCCCAATGCAATTTCGCTCAAATTCACCTAGCGCAGGCCAAAGAGGGCTCAAGTGCGCTATATAGCACCCTATCAGTGTATGGACTGCACTGCGGCACACCCTAATGAAGGCTTGCCTGCACTAATCTTCTTAGAGGCAGTTTTTGGATGATTTTAGTCATGGAACTTCTTGGGAAGCTAGGCATTCTGATGGTTGACTTCTTTAGGGCATGTAGCAACTGAATTAGGGTTTGATGGGCCCTAATAGGATTGATCTATAAGTTGAGGTTGATGTGCCCAAATGGATCTGTAACAATTCCAAAGGTTCAGGATCGGGATCGAGTTGAATTCCTTTCTTGTTGAGAGTGAGTGTTGAAAATAGCAACAAGAAATGATAAAAATAGAATCCATAAATTCCAGTTTAATTTTTCCTTGAATTAAACTGAGAATTAAAATCGAATTTTATTCTCATAGGAACTTGTAATAGTTAACTAAGTTAATTTGATTTAGTTAACTTAGGAATTTTGGGCTGGAAGTCTTTCTGAAGTCATGTATATGTTCTCCCTATATTATAGAGGTCCAGGATGAGTTAAGTATGAGTTGTAATTAGTTAACTCAGTTTACTGAGTTAAGTCTAGTTAAATTAGTTCCAAACAGTTTGAGGAACTAATAGTGAGTTAATATTCAATTGATGCATTAGTGCACTCAACTAGTGCTACTCCAATTAACTAAATATTTACTCATCAAAAACTCATGCATGTCGATTCTGAGAAAGACAAGTGCAGTGAAAATGTACTATTTGTTTTAGATTTTTCTAAGTTGCACTGATTGTGCATGCACTTAGGAATGGATCCTTGAAGGATTGCTCAATTTTTTAGAGGATTTATTTCCCTTTAAATATGGGCTAATTCTCTCAGGAATTGTGCAAAGAATTAGAAGCTTGGAGGCTTGGAAATTTGGCTAAGTATTGGCCAAAGGAAGTCATCAGGTGGAGGATAGGAAATAATTGTGCAGGGTAAGCTCAAGGTTGAGCAGAGCATATTGTATCATCCAAATTCTTTGAACAAGGGTGCATTGGAATAGAGACTTGGAGAGCTTGTGAAGAGGCTAAGATTTGGCCTTGAGCTTGATTATGAGTTGGAGATTGAATTTACTGAGTGTTGGGATTGTTTTTGAGAGAACAAGCACTGTAATTTCATCTTTATTTTTCGGATTAATACAATATAGTAATGGGGTTTTGAGTTGTGGCTCTCCCCGGATATTTATTGTGTTATGTGCCATTGATGTTCTTCCTATTGTTGATTATTGTTTGTTCGATCTTTATGTGCTTTCGCTGAGTAGAATTAGATTCTTGTCTCTTGTTTTAGTAGACTGCATGAGCTTGTGAATCTACAGGATTTTCTAGAAAAATATTATTAATGAATGCAAAAGCCAACCAAGTTTGGGACTTCCACGAACCACCTGACCATAGATTGGCTGAACCAAATATTTCTTTTATCCAATCACCCCCATGCAATATTCCAAGCATGAATGTGGGAATCAAAACCAAATCAAACCAGGTTTCCACAGGCTTTACCGCAATCCCCACCGGATCACAGGGCCCTAAACAAGCATGGATGCCACCAGATTTCTCCACCTAAACCGTGAGTAGTTTTCCTGTCTCCTAGTGTCTAGGCTTTATCGTATATCCCGCCATATAATGGTCGAGGATTCCTAGTCCTAATAAAGACTCCACCCTCCAGGATTTACCGTATATCCCACCATTAACTAGCCAATGATTCCTAGGCTTGATCGAGGACACACATCTCTAGGCTTTACCATATATCACACCATACAATGGTCGAGGATTCTTAGGCCCACCGAGGCACACAAAATCTGGCTTTACCACAATCCCATTCTTGTTCATGAATTCCTAGGCCTTGTGTTCTTTATTTCAGAGACAACCTCACTTAGTTTCAAAAACATCTGACAATCTAGCTCAACCAAATACAAGAGAACCCATCAAACCATGGATGTCTAGAAATGGAAAGGAAAGGATGAAGAACACTGTCACACCTGGAAAAACCCATGCCGATGGTAGCAAGAGAACCAAATACAGACATGCATGTACCATGCATTCCAAATCTAGCAAGGAAATCACACATGCAAATTGATACTTGCAAATAATCCCACTGTAGTTGCTTGATCCTGCTCTTCCTTGCTTGACCTTTGCTTCCTCTGTGCCTTCTTTTCTTTCCATAATCCAAAGCTGAAGTGTTCCAAGAAAACTCTAAGTTTCCAAGAGTGAGAGAGAGAGAGAATAGAGAGAGAGCTCCAAAACCGAATTGACAAAAGGTTACCAACTGATCCTCGAAGCTTTTTTAGCAAAGAGGCCTCTATTTTCTTCATTTTCCTCCCCACATGCAACCTGTTACCTTTCATCTTCCTTTTCTCCTAATTTCGGTTATTTTCATAAATAAAACACCAATTAATGCCACATGCCTTTCTAAAGCCTTTGTCATTGCCTTTGCCAATTTCCTCTTAGCCATAATAAGCTAAATGAACACCCATTACGAATTTTTTCCCAACATTCAGCTTGGAATATGTGTCCCATGACCTTGGTCTTATTTATTTTTACATGAATTTTTTACCAGGACCGTTACACCAACAGGTTGCAAATATACTCATGAAAGCCTTGGATAAGGCAAATTTTTTCACTTTAGGGATAGGTTGGGAGTAGTGGAGAAATCATTCCTCGCTAAGAAAGAGTGTTAGTTTTTAGTAGCATCAAACATGTGTTTTAGACTATATGGTGTCTAAGATGTTAAGGAACACAAGATCTCCAAAAACCAGAAAAGGTTTCATGATAAAAGCCTTAGAAACACCTCAATTAGATGTTTTATTAACTAATAATTAAATATTTCCTAAGTCTAACTTAGGAAAACATGTTAATTAAATCAGATTAATTGAGGGAAATTAATTTTTCTCTAAAGACTTCTGGAAAAGTGAGTTGATTGGGTCAAGATGATCTTAACCATCAATTGAGATGTGATCATGACTGTTGATTGATCAACAAAAGATTATAAGAGCAAGTCGATGGGGTTTGGAGAAGACACACAAGACATAAGAGTCAAGAAGTTTGACTTACCCAGTTGCAATGATTCAACAAGGGTGCAGTTGAAGCAGAGGGAGACATCGAAAAAGGGGTTTTAGGAGTGAGAATTTTGGGAGAAATTCTCAAAAGGTTTTCCAACATTATAGTGTGAGGAAGGAGGCCAAAATTTCTAGTAGAAGAGGTTGAAGTAGGCAATGCGAATTCCTAGTGTGAGCTAGTCAGTCAACCAATGTGAGTTGTAGAGGCTAAATATCACGTGTCAATGTCGTGAGGTGATCCGAAGGAAGAGAAAGTAGCTTCAATGAGCGGCGGGAGGTAGATGTTGAAAATAACAACAAGAAATGCTAAAAATAGAAGTGCTAAAAATAGCACTGCTATAAATAACAGTTGGGGTAGTAGTGTTGGACATAGCAACAAGGAATGAAAATGGAAGTGCTAAAAATAGCTTTGCTATAAATAACATTTCGGGATAGATTCCAATTTTAGTTAGTCCCTGAACTAAAATTGAGAGTAAAATTCGAATTTGATCTTAGCAGCTGTTTGTAAAATAATTAATTAATTCATCTTGAGTTAATTAGTTGAAGAAAATCAAACATGAAGTCTATGTGAAGATATGCAACAGTTTCTCCATTGATTGAGGAATTTATCTCTCAGTTAAAGAGATAAGGATGAGTTGTAATTAGTTAGCTTAGTTAATTAAGTTAAGTCCAATTAGATTAGTTCTAACAGTTTGTAGAATTCATTTTCAGTTCAGTTAGTTAATGCTTGCATGCATGTAACTACTGCTCTCTAGATAACTGAATATTCTCTCATAAATAACTCATGCATGTCAGTTCAGTTAGAGACACAGTTGAGATCAGAGGAAGGGACAATGTACTATCAGTTGGAGAATTTTCCTATAAAGGAAACTCATCCATGCAGAAGGAATTATCTCCTTCAGGATTGCGTAGTTAGATTAGAGGTTAGTGAGTGTGTGAAGAGGCCAATTCACATAGGTGGCAACACTGGACCCCAAGGAAAACTATGCAAGGAAATAAGAGGCTTGGAGGGCATAGGAGAAGGTTTGTGAGAAGCCTTTGGCTGTCTATGAGCAGCAGAGGGATTTTACTGAGAGCTGGATAGCTTGTGAGCTAAAGCTTTGTGTAATCCAGACATATTTCCACTTGTATGATAATACAGATATTGGGGTTTTAGGCTAAGGTTTTCCTTGGGTTATTCTTTTGTGTTCATGTGTGATTGATTTCTCATTCTCAGTTATATGTGTTCTATTTGATCTTGCTCAATTTGATTAAGCTTCCACAAAGTTTATTGTAGAAGTAGATCTTGAATTTTGCTTTAGTATATTACATAATCTGCTGATCTACAGTGGGAATTTCTACATGGTATCGGAACAAAGGTGATCAAAGTGAAGAACATTATACAAGAAGGGAGAAGTTCGAAGTTTGAGGTTCCTGAATATAGAAATCGAGTTCTTATCACATCTCAATTTCACCAATGGCGTTCAACGGTTTAAGAATCAAGTATGCCCTTGATGGCAGCTCGAATTATATAGCCTGGAAGGATCTCATGGAAGAAATATTAGAGGATAATAGTCTAAAGGACTTCATTGATCAAGAAGTCCCCAAGCCGACTGATGCTACAGAATTGGCGGAATGGAAGAAATGTGTGTCTAGAGCAAGGAGAATCCTTCTGGAGGGAGTTTGAGACCACATAGTCTCGAGTCTCCATGGGAAGGAGACACCATTTTCGATGTGGAAAGCATTGAAAGATCTATATCAAATCAACAACGATTAGAGGAAGCTGGCGCTAAAAGACAAGCTTTGGAAAATCAAGTGCGAAAAGGGTGACACAATCTCTACATATCTGAACAAGCTCACCACCTGCAGAGATGAGCTTGGAAGTGTAGGGATCATGACATTCGATGATGACATGGTGAGTCTTGCGCTCCTCGGTCTTCCTAAGAGATGGCATAGCTAACAAGACTCGGTAAATGGAAGAGGAAAACTGCCAGATTGGGAACAACTTTGGTCAGATTTGATGCAGGAGGAGATAAGAAGAAGCACCAGAGATGTTTCTTCATCCAAGGAGGATGAATAAAATTGCACATTAGTGAGTAAGGCGAAGAAAGGGAAGGAGAAGGATTCTCATACCAAATCGAGTTCTTCCTATGGTGGGAAGAAGTTTGACCAATCAAAAGTGCGATGCTTTTGTTGTCATGAGGTGGGCCATTTTGCTACAAATTGTCCACTGAAGAAATCCAATATGGGATCCAAGGAAGGACCTGAAGGTGAGGCATTAGCCTCACAGTTTGAGTTGGATTTCACCCTCTTCACATGCATGGTTTCATCCGTGGTGGGATGTGGTTGGTTTCTTGACAGTGGAGCTTCATTCCACACAACCGGCGACAACAGTTCGTTTAGTACCTTGGAGGAGAAAGATCTCCAGATACTCATAATGGTGGGTAATGATGAAAAGTATAGTGTCTCAGGTGTAGGCACGATTGTTTTTTAGAGGGAGCATGGAGCTCACATTACCTTGACTGATGTCAAGTATGTACCAGGACTGAGCAAAAATTTGGTGTCGATCGCAATGCTGGAAGACAAAGGCTATGATGTAGTCTTCAGTAAGGGAAAGGTTTTCCTTCGACACATCACCACTAGACAAGTGAAGTAGATTGGTTCACGAATCAAGAACATGTATGCTCTTAAGGTTTAAGATGCATGCAAAGTCTTGAGGAGCAAGGCAACTAATGGAGACTTGGTAGTTGAGAGGGAGAGTAAATTACCTCTCAACATGCAACACCAGAAGAAGTCTCAGATAATTATGGAGGAACCACAATCGGTCAAGTAGCTTCAAGAGGTTGTGGAGTAGCCACAACTAGAGAAGCCAAGAGGAGATCAAGTAGAGACATCTACTCATGCAGAGACCTCTAGTAGGGGGAAATTTCGAGTCAAGTGGGTAGAGGGATCACATGCATCCATACCTCTAGGTAGGAGGTGGGGCGATGTGGAGTGGCAGTCCCAAGAAAGCTGGAATAGATGCAATATCATTGAAGTACCCAACCTCTTTGATTAGACCTTACTATGGAATCCCTAATGAGAAGTAGCAGGATTCGCTGAGTGGATAGAGACAGATGTGGATGGAGCGGTAGAGAGAGCTATAGTGCAGGAATCCCAAGACAGTGCAGAGCTAGCAGGTTGTAAGAATGCGAGAGACACAGGAGTGTTGCACCAGTGCAGGATGGCACAGAGAGGTGTGCAACGGTACGAGATGCATGGAGTGTTGCAACAACTCAGAGGTCACAGAGGGAGCACTTGTCAGCGGCAGATGGAGCTTCATCATCAGAGGATGTTTCTACCCCAACAGAGAGGTCAGTTGGGAGCTTTTTTGTTTCTAGAGTTGCTGGAGCAATAACACTTGGGAGAAGTGTTGCATGCAGAACATTCCAGAGGTTCAGGATCGAGTTCGAGTTGAATGCATTTCTTGTTGAGAGGGAGTGTTGAAAATAGCAACAAGAAATGATAAAAATAGCACTGTTATAAATAGCAGTTCGGGTACCAGTGTTGGACATAGCAACAAGAAATGAAAAATGGAAGTGCTAAAAACAATTTTTCTATAAATAGCATTTCGGGATAGATTCCAATTTTAGTTAGTCCCTGAACCAAAATTGAGAAGTAAAATTCGAAATTGATCTTAGCAGCTGCTTGTAAAATAATTAATTAATTCATCTTGAGTTAATTAGTTGAAGAAAATCAAACATGAAGTCTATGTGAAGACATGCAACAATTTCTCCATTGATTGAGGAATTTATCCCTCAGTTAAAGAGATAAGGATGAGTTGTAATTAGTTAGCTCAATTAACTGAGTTAAGTCCAGTTAGATTAGTTCTAACAGTTTGTGGAATTAATTGTGAGTTCAGTTAGTTAATGCTTGCATGAATGTAATTGCTGCTCTCCAGATAACTGTATATTCTCTCATAAATAAATCATGCATGTCATTTCAGTCAGAGACCCAGTTGAGATCAGAGGAAGGGACAATGTACTATCAGTTGGAGAATTTTCCTATAAAGGAAACTCATCCATGTAGAAGGAATTATCTCCTTCAGGATTGCACAGTTAGATCAAAGGTTAGTGAGTGTGTGAAGAGGCCAATTCT
>APFE031335041.1:59373-72179 GCA_000404065.3 Pinus taeda
TATTTGCATTATCTTATACTTTCCTATCAGATCTATAATATCTTGGATTAGATCTACAACAAGTGGTATCAGAGCTACAACAAATTCACACAAGTGGCAGCACTGGACCCCAAGGAAAACTGCGGAAGGAAATAGGAGGCTTGGATGGCAGAGGAGAAGGTTTGTGAGAAGCCTTTGACTGTCTATGAGAAGCAGAGGGATTGTATTAAGAGCTGGATAGCTTGTGAGCTAAAGCTTTGTGTAGTCTGAACATATTTCCACTTGTATGATAATACATAGATTGGGGTTTTAGGTTGAGGCTTTCCTTGAGTTATTCTTCTGTGTTCATGTGTGATTAATTTCTCGTTCTCAGTTATATGTGTTCTATTTGATCTTTCTCAATTTGATTAAGCTTCTGCAAAGTTTGTTGTAGAAGGAGATCTTGTATTTTGCTTTAGTATATTGCATAATCTGTTGATCTATAGTGGGAATTTCTACAGTAAAGTGACTACCAGAATAAATTTTTATAAGTAGTGCGAGTTCCCCAACAACAAATGTGCATAGTCCAGTTAGCCAATGCGAGTATCAGGAAAGAGTGCGAGTGACTGGGAGTAGGTTGAATTGATTTTGAGGAGGGATCTTTGTGATTCTAGTTATTTTACTAGTGAGATAAATAGTCGGAGCTTTGCCAGTGAATAAGCAAGCAATTGTATTCTCTATTTTGCTGAAGATTAATACTAATAATAAAAATAAAACCCTCATTTGCTGCATTGGTTTTTCTAGGGACCATTGTCCAAAAATATTGGTGCCAGCATTATTATGTGTGAGTGCATTATTTTCTCAGTTCCAACATGTTATTTTTCATAGCGTATTTGATTTTATGAAGAATTCCAGTAGTGAATTATTCAATATATGTCGTAAAGTAAATTATAGAAGATAAATAAATTGCATAAGTTAAGAGGATAATACCCACTAGTTGCAATCATGGAAATTTCACACCTCCCACCTAATTAATAGAATTTATAGCTAGGATGAAGCTCATAAATTTAAACATGTAGTGTTATCAGAGAATATGACCCAAGATAAAGAAAAAATAGAGAAACTTGATGTCGAATGCAGCATGCTTTACCAATTGATCTTGGGCATTGAAAGGAGTTCTTAATCTATGGATTCTCATCAAGGATGTCAATTAGGTTTTCCCTAATTATTGAAAAAGACGAAAAAAATTTTAGCAAGCTCTAGGAGTTTTGGAACTAGAACATAGGTACTGGAGCTTCAGTTTTGAGTAGATATCAAGCAAGAAGCCAATAATGAATGAAAATCTTTTTATTTATTTTTATTATTTAAGTTTAACTATAGTTTTGGAAGTAATTTGATATTACCATTAATTTTTAAAATCAACAAATTTTCATACTATAACTTTGTAAACATCAAAATAATTTTTCAAACTCCAACTCAAAAAAATTTCTTTACAATTTTTTAATGCAAATTATAAATTATAACTATTTTTTTCAAGCAAAATAAAAATAACTTGTAGGCTTCCACTGTCCATGATAATAATGAATGCCTTTTTGGAGATCTTTATTGTGTATGGGTGCAAGGATTTTTCTAATGTTTTGGGTGGACACTCCACCATACTCAAGGACCAACCGAAGCATAATGATTGGAAAAGAGTGCAAGGAGGTTTATATAGATGCACGAAGAGTCGACTATAACGTTAGATTCGAAATCTCAATTATCAATGGTCAAACTAGGTTTCTAAAATATGGGAGAAAAATATAACTAATTATTGATCAAATAAAAAATTTAATTAAAATATAGTCGAGAAAATGGAATAAATAAATTATTAACAATCAAATCAAAATTAAATTATTGTTTATAATTGAAAAATGGTTGTAATAGTGAAAATTAATTAGAATATATAAAGAGAGAAATCAACCATAATAAAGTCAATTAATAACAATTAAAGAGGAGGAAATTAATTAAAGATTAAGAAGTTGAATTATTTTAAATAAAAATCCAAATTTTTTTTATAAGCATAAAACAAATTATTCTAAATAAAAATCCAATAAAATTATAAGAATAAAAAAATAGCTTAAAAAAAAAGAAATCAACTATCTTAAAGACCCTATTTACTAGGGCTATTCGTATTTCTGATCCCCATTCCTCTTTAAAAAAAATCCCATCTAATGAAAGCTTTTAAAAACAACAGATATTTCTATATCCAAATGAACATAGCATTTTGGACACCTTGACTCCCCCTTTAAACAACCTTTTTAACATCCAAATATTACTTCAATGTCAAAATAAAATTTAAACTTACAGTGTCTCCACCCCATTTCCTCTCTTATTGCCCTCCCACTTTTGAGATATACTCATTTTTATTAATCCAAATACTACTTCAATGTCGTGATAAAATTTAAATTTACAATATCTCTAGCCCAATTTCCTTCCCACTTTTGAGGGTATGCTCATTTTTATTATTTAGTACTTGCTAGTCGGATGATTAAATAATTAAAGCAATGTCATGTACTTGATTGTCTCCGTCATTGCCTTTTCATACATCCAATACTTCCATTTATTTGACCACAAAGAACGTACACTCTGTTGGTCTTCAAAACTTGATATGACACGTGTCATTATGACAAATAATATAATTAAACATTTTGGAGGTTGGCCTCTCATTATTAAACTCCGTCGCGTATATTGAAGTGTAAAAACATATCATTGGATACCATTAAGTGGATATGGAATATGACCACTCAACAGTTGACGCATTATTATATATAAAGACATTATAAATATACAGTAGTTATAGCGAATCATGTAATATGACAAAAAACATAGAATGGTACTTGTCTTACTGCACTATGAGAAACACTTTGTATATTATTAGTTTTTATTCAATACTTTAACTAGGAGATATTAATGTTTAAAAGTTTTATTAATTTTTTTAATATTTTAATTACAAGATAAGATATCATTCATTAAAAAATTTATTCTCATTATGATTTAAAAGAAAAGAGACAATATATACTTAATAATATTAAAAAAGTTTGATTTTAATATTTCAATAAATACAAAAAAATTTAAGTAGTAATTATTTTGAAAGTTAATATTCCATGATATGATATGAATATTAAGTAATCATATAATTAAGAATTAATTTACATATTTTGATATGTGAAATAGGCGGATTGGAACAACTTTAGGAGTTGTGGTGGGAAAGGTTACACTAGAAGAACTAAGCGACTCTTTCTTGTATATTATGAAACAAACTTGCAAGTTAAGTAGAAGTCAAATTTGCATATTAAACATTGGAAATTATCAAAGGAGGAATGGAACAACCCAAAGAAGTAGTGGTGAGAAATGATATGTTATAGAAGTTGAACAACTCCTCCTACATTGTGAAACATAGTTGGAAATTGGGTAGAAACCAAATTTGCATATTATACACTAAAAATCATAATCGGAGGAATGAAACAACCTAAGGAGTAGTGCTAAAAAATGATACACCAAGAAACATGGATGTAGAAATTGAACAAATCATTTCCTACAACGTGAAATATACTTGCAAATTAGGTAGAAACATGGATGTAGAAATTGAACAAATCATTTTCCTATTGTGTGAAATATACTTGCAAGTTATGTAGAAGTCAAATTTGCATATTAGACATTGAAAATCATCATAGGAGGACTAGAACAATCCAAGGAGTCATGGTGAAAAAGCTTACATCAATAATCATTGTTATAGATTGTGAAGCATAATTATAAAATTAGGTAAAAATTAATCATTATTATAGATTGTGAAGCATAATTATAAAATTAGGTAGAAATTAAACTTGTATATTAAATATTAAAAATTATCATAAAAATACTCAAACAACTTAAATCATATTAAAAGAAATTACACCAAAAATATAGATATACTTGAACAACCCCTTGTTTATATATTATGTAACCTGGCCTTCAATTAAACAGAAAATTAAATTGTGATATTATTAAAATATTAAAAGAAGTCGCTGTTTGTAATAAAAAATAATTGACTAAAAAATTATTACATATAGAAAATTAATGACAATTTTTTTACATAAAATAAATAACTTTACCTAAACTAACAAACTAACCTTTGATATAGAGCCAAAAACATGATACACAACAAAGTCCATAATTTAGTTTTACCATTATAGCATTGGTTCATTGATTGTAATTTATTCTTTCAATTTTTAAAAACACTAGATACTATAGTTTATATTTCAATCCCAACATTTCCATTTCGTCATTTTAGCAATTGAAAAACGATGCTCACTGCAATCCAATTGAAAATGTAAATGTATTGATGGAGAAATGTTTAGTGTTTTAGATCCCTCTACGTGAAGGGTACATTATTAAAATTGGTAGTCCTATGTGCACCTTAGGAATACGAAAATCTATGATGTCTCATATTGTGACGTCCTTGGTATACGAAGATACATACCAAGAGCAATACAATCCCTTTTTTGTCTTTTCCTATGCCAAATGAATTGGTTTAAAATCCACATGACTTTAATGTTTTCTTTACTGGTTGTTTCACATGAATTTAATACAATTTTAAATGGTTATTCAAACTTTTTTATTCATATTTTAAAAAATACAATTTTCTTTTTTTACCAAACTTACTTTCCAAAGGGAAAGTTTTATTTGACGCTTGGATTTAGAAAAGATAATAAGAAAAATTCAATCATCATATTAGGAAAAGCCATCATATTAGGAAAAGTGTAAAAAAGATAATAAGAAAAATTCAACCATCATATTAGGAAAAGTGTAGAAAAGATAATAAGAAAAATTCAATCATCATATTAGGAAAAGTGTAGAAAAGATAATAAGAAAAATTCAACCATCATATTAGGAAAAGGTAATAAGAAAAATTCAACCATCATATTAGGAAAAGTGTTTAATGTGGGAAAAGTGTTTAATTTGTATGGTATAAATATTTAATTGGAATTTGGTTATCTTTCATATTAGACTATATCAAATGTATTTTGGACTTTATATGATTATCTAGTATAATACAATCAAGCTTTTTTAGTACTAACAAAATTAATTGGAATTGTGAAAAAATGTTTAATTCGTAAGAGATAAATATTTAATTGAAATCATGAATTTTTTTTGGATGATAATGTTTTACATATTTATAAATTTATTTCTTCAATGAAATTGTTAATCAATAAGTTTGTTAAATACTTTTGAAAATTAAAATTATGAAAAAGTGTGTCATGAATATAAAGTTAATGGTTTTCTTGAATTATGAAGCTTTACAAAATTAGAGTTATTGTTCATTTTTTAAAATTGAAATTATGAAAAAGTGTGCTATGAATATAAAATTAATGGTATGCTTGAGTTATGAAGCTTTACAAAGTTAGATTTATTGCTCGAGTCAAACTGTTAGTCAAGGTGTCTCTTAAACTCTAAACTCTTGGTATAATTAAAGTTATGAAAAATTGTGTAGTCTATATAAAGTTAATGATATTTTTGGATTATAATGCTTTACTGATTTACACATTTTATTGTTTGAGTCAAATTGTTAGTGAATGAGTCTCCTTTTATATAAGTTGTGAGAAAATTAGAATAGCCGAGTTATCAATGTAATCTAAGTTCTTTTATATTTTTATTTTTGGAAAATAAATTATTTTCAAAAAAATATTGGTATAAGTTGAACACCTTGTAGAAGAAAAGACCTAAACACCTCTTATGTTTACAAGTTAAGAATCCCTAAGAGTTATATAAGTCTCTCAAGCACTACTAGAACTGCGCCATGATGTCATAATAAAGGGAATACATGAGTACCAAATACTCTTTTGTCTTAGGTTCCAAAGAACAAATCTAATAGGAACAATGCTACGAAGGAATATAATGGTCTATCTCAATGTGATGTTGATGGGAACAAACTGTAAGTTGCACTAGAGGAATGGTCACATTATAAGGAAATTGGGATTCAATGTACCCATGAGGTTTGAAAAAAATTCTTTGAAGTGGAAGATATATACATGATTATTTATTTATCTTTGGGAGATGTTCTCTAGAGTACCATGTGTGCTAAGTGAAATTTTTATTGCTTTTGACCCAAATGTACCTATTTATCTCTTCTTGGAAAGTTTGACACATTCACCAAGAAGGTGCGTGGAAACATGTCAATAAAGAAATGAACTAGACAAAGCAACAAAAAGACTTTGTCATATCTCCATGGATTTACCTCAAGTTTTTTGGTATTACATAGAAAACATAAATGCTAAATATAAATATCTCAAACAATCTAATTAGAAATTAGAAGTTGGAAATTCTAATGAGAAAATTCTAGACTCAATAACACCAATCTCCTAACATGAATATATATGAACACCATAAAAAAAATGTTGTCTTCATTTATTACAATTTATTCATTAGAAATATCATATTTAATTTGTATAGAAGAATAGGTGTAATTCAAAGACTAACCTTAGTTCAAATACCAAAACATTGATGGAAGAATTAATTTTAAGGGTGGTGAAAACTATCTAACCCCTTTTCTTAATTTTGTGGTTGTGATTATTTTTTTAGTTTTTTTCTTTAAAGTAGTTTTATTTATTTATTTAATTTAATTTATTTTTATTTTTTTAATTTGCTAAAATTTAAGAAATAATTATTTTTAATTGTTAAGTGTATCATTAGATTAATGAGAAATCTTAAAACTATTTTTTTTTTTTTTATTTTTATTTTTTTTTACATTTATATTAAATTTAAGGTTATAGGTTAACTTAGACGAATGACCCATTTCAAGTATTTTATTTTGGTTATTTTTAAGTAAAATATCTCAAAGATTTTGAAAACTTGAGCTTAAGTTGTTTAATTTGCAAAAGTTGAGTGCTTAATTTACAAAAGTTGAGTGCTCCAAATTTTTTAGGGTGTTGAATCCATTTATGTATTCAAAAATGTATTTTAAACAACAAAAAACCACATTCTTACTAGAGTGGATTTTTAGGATGTTGAATCTATTTATGTATTCAAAATTGTATTTTAAACAACAAAAGAACCACATTCTTACTTGAAATTGTATCCACAAATCTGAGCGAAAACAATTATTTCATCAATAAATTAAACTATACCCAATTTAAACTTTAATCTCAAAAAAACCATAAAAAAAATCCATTTCATTGCAATCTCACCAAAAAACGAGTGAAGATTCATGTCGCCCATGCCAACCAGAATGACCCAAAAAATTTACCACACTATGCACTCGAGTAATGTCAACCAAAAAATTACCTCGTTAGACTACACTCTTTGCAAATGTCAAACAAACAAAACGTGGTCCAATTGATCTGCGATGCTTTTTTCACACGGATATGTGAATGCACGCGCGTATGTATTACTGTTATCCTTTGCAGAAGAGAAGTGAAGGGATGAGAACCGGGTGGTGGGAAGTTGGGAACCGTGACATCCATCCCCCGAATTCAAATAAATTTTCGAATTAAGCAATGATGAACCAGAGTACCCAGTGGACAGCCATGGCATTCGTGTATTGGCTACCAAATGATAAAATTAGTATAATTGTTTCAGAAGATTCAAATAAAAGTGGCTATTTAATGATGGCGGTCAACGTACGCCAGTGAACAATGTCCGGTCACCTAGATCTCTCCATGGGGCCATGTCTATGTCCATGGCCACCAACCCTAGGGTTTGTCTTTTCATGAGCTGGGTTTTAGGCATCAACAAAAACAGTGAACGCATGCATTGCTCGCCTCGAGAAAAGGGCAGTGTGCATACTTCGTTTCCATGCATCTACTATAACAACTATCTCATTTAATGGAGCCCTCGGTTGTTTCGCCAGTAGAAGCTGCCTCGTCTCTACCCCTTTCCTCGTTTCAGCTGTTTTGTTTCTTCTGCAACCATGTCGGACTACATATTCCCATTTCATTCTTGAATGCCCCTAATGATACCCCATGCCTTCTTATCCCCAGTTCTCCTTATTATGAATTGCAGCAAAAAAAATTGAATGGGCAGCTTGTCCTGAGAGTCCATGTTTAATGCATCGCAATTTTCAGTAAAAATGAGTTGATTTGGTCATCCTTTGCATTTACTGAATCCAAAATGGTTGGAAGTGTGATTTCTGCACACTGCACAGCTCTCTATACAGTCATGGCCAACACTGTTATTAATTGTTGAGCAAAGCAATTGCTTGATTTGATTGTAAGGAGAAAGAAAACAACTTGTCATTCATGGCCCAATGATCTGCTACTCTGGGCATTAAATGTGATTCATTATTCTTCATTGATAGCTCTTGCTTAACGGTTTGGACTTGGTAAGAAGAGTATGTTTTTATGTTTTGTTTACTGCTTACTGGTTCAGTGATACCTATCATAATTTTTATTGCTCATGATGCATTTTATTTTGTAGCCCACAGTTGGCTGGATCTCCTCTTTAGGTTTTCACAATAAAATAATATGTTGTTACAGATGTTCAATAGTTCCTGCAACTCATTCATTCAGATTGGTTTTTTCAAATTCATATTTTTGTCCTTTTAGCAGAGACTTCGTTTTGTGCTAATGCAGCAAATACATTGTGGTTAATAGAAGAAATATCTGGAGGAGACTTTTGTGGATCTAAGCTGGTGATCAAGATGCGAAGTGTTGCTTCAGTCATTACAGGAACCAGCTGAACTCAAGACTTAACTATCAGTAGAATATCTCTAGCAAAGACAGTGTTGATCTATAAGGTTACTCATTTTTCAGTAGTCATCCACACCTACATGCAAACCACTGTATGCATTGTTCCATTCGGAAGCATAGCAAATTTTACATGTCTTCTCTGTTTTTGTTTTTTGTTTATACTAACATGATGTCCTTCTGCCTGCCAGCTTCAGATATCCCCTAGACTAGACAACGTACTTGCCTTAGACAATTCAAGGTGAGCCTGAAACTAAGTTCACTGCATATTCTCTTTAATTGCAAACTTTCTAGTTGGGATTTATCACACCATCTTGAGAGTGCTCATGGATTGTTTTTTCCAGATGGAAGATGTGCAGAAGCTCGAGAACAAACAGAAATCTCAACGTCCTCTTTCAGAACTTCTGCAGGAGCAGCAGGAGCCTTTTATACCTATGGACTTTCTTCGCCAGAGACATCTTCGCAAGAAATTCCACTCAGACCATCACAAGAAAATGGGAACAAAAATAAATAAGAAAGCTCAAGATTGTCATAGCCCCACTAGGAAGCCTAACAGATTACCCGGCCAATCTTTCAAGGTTGGCGATTCAGACCCACTTATGAACTCCTTGGGCTTTAAACTTCCTCTCCCTGATACTACTTCCATGAGGTCACATGGCAGATCCCATTACAAGGTTTCCTCTCCCCTCCGAAGTCCATTGAAGAGCCCTGTTAAGTCCTCTTCATGCATTAAGAGCCCATCCAGAGGGGCAGCTAGGCTCATGGAAGCAGCTGTCAGAATCCTGGAACCAGGACTACATACTTGCAGCCGTCCCAGGCCATCCTTCTCCTTCTCTCCCAGCTCAGCGCATGTGCCCAATACTGTTCGTTACCTGCTTGACCAGGATCACAAGATTAATGAAGTCACTGAAAGAAGAAAACGCTTGAGGAAAAGCTCAAGGAAAGCCCAGTTCGATTTGTCCCCTTGTGCTGAGCAGGACGATTTGTTAATGGAAAAAGAAACATCAAATAGCAGAATCCCACAGAGAAGAGAAATTGAAACGAGTTGTTCTGATAGAGAAAACTCCCACAATAGAGCTTGTTCTCAGCATCTGGGAAGCTCCAGCTCCAGCTCCAGAGAATCTGCAGTGGTTGGGGATTCTACTGACTTTGAAGCTAATCAGGTTAACGAAAATGTGAGTGTGGATAAAAGTTGGATATTATCAGCAGAGAGTACATTGAATGCTTGGCAGAGGGCATCCGAGGCCTTCATTAGTGCCTTCAGATTATCCCCTGCAAAAGATCCAACTGGTTCAACGCATAAAAAAGGAAGTTTGGTACACTACTCAAGAATTTTTAGCTTCAATAAAGGCAAGAAAGCAAATCAGAACGAGGGACACAATAAAACATACAGTGGTCAGAACAATGCCAAGTACAGCCTGCTCAAATCAATTCTCAGAAGGTTAACCCCTGCTAAGGAAGCACCCAACAAAGTGAACTGTAACTCAGAAAGGTTCGAGTCAGACGTGCAGAGTGGCAATTCCATAGATAACATTTCAAAGAGATTCTCGAATGCCATGGGAAGTTTCAGTAGAGGAAGTCACATGCCTGAAATGCAAAGAAATGATCAAGTTAGACTTCGAATCCGCGATATTGTTCGATGGAATTCATTTGAAGAGTCAGATTTTCATAACAAATGTGTGGGGCATTCAGGCAATGGATTCCTAAGAGAAAGGGCCACCTCCTTGGAACATCAAAGCAAAGTTTTTGGAGATGTTATGGTTGCGCGCTGTTTATCTATGAAAACTGAGAAGGTGGCCAAGAAAGCTAATGTGATCCTTAATAAAAAGCAAGTGGATGATTGGCAAGTCTTCTTAGACACAAGGAAAAATGTGAGCTCAGAATTTTCCTTCACAAGCTGCAGCAGTGCTTGGCTAGAATCTAGCCTGGATAGTGATTCTGTATCAACCTCAGTGGATGTGCTGTCCTCTACTGGTAGCTCTGAAGGGAGTGGCATCTCAGATTCTGGAGAGCTTAAAGGAAATATTTGCATTTCAGAGGACGAGTGCCCCCGTGGTTACTTTTCTTTTGATATTGAACAAAATGATAAAGCTAAGGATTTTGATCACTGCCAACAAAATGAGATGAATAAATCTTCAACAGGAACCCAATTATATGATATTACTTGTTATGAGTCTGAAGGTTCTGCTGTGTCAAAAGAGACCATCCAAAAAGATTGCATACATTGCTCCAAATCAGCGGCCAATAGCACTATGAATTCTGTGGGTGTGAGGAGCGCGTATGATATGATGAGGTCACCGGCTAGGCTCCATTCTAACTGTAGTACTGAAGTTGAGGTGAGTGTTATTGCTTTCATGGTTCACTCTGCTATGTAAAGTTTCTTGACCAACAATCTTTTTTTTTTCAAGAACATTCTCAAATGTGGTTTCGAAGAAATCTTTAGATTTTGGAGACTTATACGATGAAAGTTTTAAGAGATGTTTATATGACTACTGAGTAGGAGTGTTTTGAATGGTTGTTGATGTGCTTGGTTCTTGGCCATCTATTACATACCTTCTTGTTTCAGGTTTATGGTTGTGTGTGCAATTGCCTTTTCTTTATAAATATATTTGTTTGTAAAAAGTCTTTTCACTGGTTTTCCATAATCAATCTGTTTCTTTTAGAGTAGTCATGATTTTTGTCAAAATCCGGTAGAAATTCATCTCGAAAATAATGGAAATTCTGGCATGATTTTTGTAAATTTTGAGAAAGCTGAGTTATAGCTGTCAACCTTTAAGATTTGGGTTACCCAGGTGGTTTTTGATGGTTCTGAATACATTTCCACCATCAAAAAAACCATTCGAACACCTATATGATCAGTTTTTCTGAAAAAAATAATCGCCAAATTCTTACCCAACAAAAATTCCAATGCCGTTTCTTTTTGTTTGAGAGATTTCCTGTTACCCTTACATAATGCTAATACCATGAAAGGGAAAAAATGACCGCATCCAAAGTGCAATCTTTAAGATAAGGTAATGCCAACTTTTCATAACTTTAAAAGAATAAAACCTCTCAAACCTGTTGGATGTAAGGTAATGAATCTATCTGTAATGCCAAGCCCCATAGCTTCAAAAATAATAAATCCACCTATATGCTTCATACATGCACGGTAATATCCATATGCTTTATAAATGCATGGTGAAAATCGATAACTGAAAATTAGTAATTCCCTCCATATGCTTCATAAATGCATGGCCATCCCATGGGACTTTGTTATTTCTGATTATTATGGCCAAAATTCCAAAACTTATAATAGTTAGACAACGCATTTCTGATTTTCTCATCTGGTTGTTGAAGCCTAAGTATCTGAGTTATTGATGGCATTGCGTTGATCTTGTAAACAGGAAGAAAACGAAGAAATATCTCCCATGGATGATAATATTTCAGATGGAACTGGAGATGACTGCAGTCAGAATGATAATTGTGAAGTATCAGAGACTGGTTGTTTTGAAGAGGCTGAACAACTTAGTCCGGTTTCTGTCTTGGACTCCCCTTTTGAGGACACTCCAGGCTTTGAAAATACATATGCTACTATCCAGAGTAAGTTCTAAAGCCATCCTCAATCTTGTCTCGTTTTACTTTCCATGCACATTTTGTTTATTGTTTTTAGTTCCCTCCAATTTTGCCAGTTTGAGTATGATAAGTTTTGTTTTGATGGCAGGGGCCAAACGACAGCTACTTAAAAAAATTTCTGCATATGAACAGCTTGCTTACATGGACCCTCTTCTTTTGGAAAAGAGAGCATCATGGAAGGATTCATCTGAATATGAAAGTGGCAATTGTACAGAGGAGGAGGAGTCACAGAGCATGGGTATAGATGTTAATTCTACTGATATATCATCATCAGCTCAGACAAGCCCCTGTACAAGTCACGATAACTAAATGGATTGGGAAGAAGATGTGGGGACAGAATATCATATGAAACAAGATGTCCATTTCTCTCAAACAATTCCAGAGAGTCTTCCTCCTGCATCCCCATTAACTTCATTACGGGGTTCTCATCATCCTTCCTTAGTTGCAGCAAGGCAGGCGCACAAGCTTCTGTTTGATAGGGTGAATGAAGAGTTACAGTCAAGCAGAAAATGCCATGGCTGTGGGTTTATGGCAGGG